>JAGKTI010006451.1:24746-40694 GCA_018397915.1 Birgus latro
ACACTGCTTTTTCCCCTTTTCCTTTGTACAGAGGAATAATTATACCTGACTTCCAATCCACAGGGACTCTACCCTCCTCCCAAGCCAATCTGCACACCTTCCACATCCATTCTGTCACTATCTCTCCCCCATGCTTCAGCATTTCACCACACACTTCATCAATTCCTGGGGCTTTCCCCATTTTAAGTTTCTTCATTGCTTCCACAACTTCCAACCTACTGATTTCTTCCTCTCTTCTCACAACCCTCCTTCTCCCCACCATTCCCCAGCCACTTATACTTGCATTACTTTCATTCTCTATGTTCAACAGTTCATTTAAATGTTCTCTCCATCTGTTTACTTTTTCTCCCTTCCTCACTAGTAATCTACTATTTTTATCTTTCACACCCCCACTGACTTCGTTGGCACCCTGTCTAGCTCTCTTTACCTCCTTCCAGAACATTTTCTTACATTCCCTCCACTTTGCACTCAAATTCCTTCCAAATTCCTCATCCACTCTCTTCTTACTCTCTCTTACTAATCTTTTCATCTCTCTCCTCCTCTCTTCATATAACTCTCTCGTCCATCTCTCAGCTTCTTCAACGCCCCTATTCCTCATCCAGTCATTATATGCTTTCTTCTTTTGTGCCACAGCCTCTCTCACCTCTTCAGTCCACCATGCTGTTCCCTGAACCCCTTTCATCTTCTTTTCACCCACACATCACCTCATATGCTGCACTGATTTCTTCTGTGAATATCTTGCTCCTTTCTCATTAGCATAAAATCAATTTGAGTTTCTACATCTCCACTTTTGTAAGTTATCAACTTCTCTCTTTGGTTTTTGAACGTTGTGTTTATAATTTTCAAATCCTTACCCAGGCAGAACTCCAGTATCCTCAATCCCTCTCTTTTTCTCTTTCCAAAGCCGAAGACTTCCACAACTTCCTCATATCCTCTCCGATCAGTACCAATGTGTCCATTCAAATCTCCAGCAATGATCATTACCTCAGAGTCTGGTACTCATGCTGCAGCATAAAGTTTTCCCCAGAATGCCTCTTTTTCGTCATCTGGTCTACCAATCTGTGGCGCATATGCAGAAGAAATATGCCAGACTTTTCCTGCCACTACAATATTAACCTTCATCAACCTTGGAGATATTCTCTCTACTTCTATCACATCCTCGACTAACTCCTCCCTCACCAACATTCCCACACTGGTTCCTTCCTTCTCCCCTGACCACCAGAACTTGTACCTCTCCTTACTCCCACTAAACATTCTGCATCCCGTTCCCTTATACTGCACCTCCTGTACGCAGCACAAGTCAACTGCCCTCCTTCCTAACATCTCCACCACCTCTCCGCTTCTTCCCACCATCGTTCGAACATTTACTGTGCACACCCGCAACGCACCTCCTCTTCTAGAATGATCAGTATATCCAGAGATTCTTAGCACCCCCTGCCTACTCAAAGGCTGCTGGGGACTGGGGGCCATTTCTATGAGTGGAATAGTCATCATACTGTAGTTAATTGGACCATTTGGTTTTGCTGCCACGGATGGCCTTCCTGACTGGCAAAACCACAGTTTTAAGTGGTGGGCCTAGCCTTTACCTGTTTAGGTATAACCTGCAAGGCAGCAGGTAGTTTGAATTTAGAGTTTCCTTCTCCTAGCCTTTGCCTGAAAATGCCTAACCTGCAAGGCAACAGGTGATTTGAAATCAGAGTTTTCCTTCTCCTAGCCTTTGCCTAAAGAGGAGTGCCCTGCAAGGCAGCAGGTAACTGGATGGCCATTGACTCCAGAGGAGTTCATCTGCCCTTTGAGTGGTTTTGTTTTTCATTCACCTGGGTGTCCAAGGCACCCACCTCACTGGTACACCAGTGAGGGGAGCCGGTTTAGTCGCTGGCAACCCGACCATGCGGCTGGTTGTACTGGGTTACATGGTACCAGTAGCAAGGCTACTGCCTCAACCAGACATATACAACTCAGTACAGCCACCTCCATAAATCAAGACTTATCTAGGATCACTGAATGGGGACAAAATAACACTGTCTCATTTAATGCTAGTAAAACCAAATTAATACAATTCACTAACAGACAGATCTTGCCAGATTCCTGTATTACCTTCAATGCTACTAATATTCCTATCTCCAAAAGTATTGAAATTCTTGGTGTTTCACTTAACAATGTTCTCAGCTGGACCTCTCATGTCAGACTGCTTGTTAAAACCATCCCAAAGAAACTCGGATTATTGTACAAAGTTTGTAGTTTCTTCACTGACAAGCAGTTAGCTATAATATATTTATAAGTGTCATGTGCGCTCTCAGCCGGAATATTATTCACCCTTGTGGAATGGATGTGGAGAGGTTGCACTAAAACAACTAGACAAAATTCAGAACAAAGCTGTTAGAATTATTAATTACCCAGCTATTACAAATAAACTACCTCCCCTAGAAGTAAGAAGGAATGTTGCCTCCCTTGCATTATTTTACAGATACTTTTATGGCAAATGCTCTAACGAAGTTGCATCCATTGTTCCAACTCTCCATGCCTTCCCCTGTACTACATGGGCATCTGGTGCAACTCATGAGTGAACTGTCACACTGCCATATTGCAGAACTTCCATCTATCAGAAATCTTTTATTCCCCGAACTGCATCTCTTTGGAACTCGCTTCCCCGGAGTTGTTTCCCCCCAAACTTCAACCTACATCTGTTCAAGTCCAATTGTAACAAATCTTTTATGAATGGAGGACACCTGTAATCTGGTGCATGGATTATTATTTTTGTTTTTAATTCATTTGTTTCTCCTTCCTCTGTTGTTATTTAAAAAAAAAAAAAACTTGTATACATAGGGATATGTTTTTCCATTATAAAGGCTCACACTGAGACCATGACATTATTTGTCTCTCTCCTCTCCCCCTCTCTATTTTCTCCCACTTTTCCTGTTCCTCTTTTCTCCTTTCTTCATCCTGTTACTTCTACCCCTCTCTCTTCTTAATTTTCAAGTCACATCCAAAGGTTATAAAAGAAAGCAACAGAAACAAAATTAAATAAAAGGGGAAATAATACAAGCTGAATCTCCAACCTTCTCTGCCACTGATCAAATGATATTTGCATACAGTAAGCTCACATAGGCAAATCTGAGCCTTGTGTGCCACATGGAAGAGTTACAGTAGTTTCTCTCTCTCTCTCTAACAAATGTGACTCCATTTTTAGGTAAGAGGATCAGGGATGTCTTGAAAATCTATCTGGTTAGCTTGACCTCTGTCAAAGTAAAACTCCTAGAAGGAATAATTTTAGACAGGATAGTTACTCATAAATGGCTGGAAAATCCCAACCTGATTATTGACTCCTAGAATGAGCTCAGATAACACTGATCATTCCTACCCAACTTGCTTGAATTTTTCCACAGATCACTAAGTAAGTATGACAGGAATAAAGCAGTAGACATCCTTTACAAACACTTTCAAAATGCGTTCGGCAAAGTATCTCGCCTCAGATTAATGCCAGAAGTGGTATGGACCACAAGATTTTTGAGATACTAACTTTTCTATGTAACTACCCTGTAACAATCTCTCTCCCCCCCCCCCTCTCTCTCTCTCAGAGGAGAGATAGGGATAGTTCATCTTTTAAGGGGTAGCATATCTCTAAATCCGTGCCTTTCTGATCTCACTTTAACTCTAGTTATTGGAAGATCTCTTCTCTTTTTGTTAAAATATATACATACATGCATGCACACATTTATAAATACTGTATATACATATGTCTATATCTATCTATATACAGTAAAAGTCCATTAATCCGAATGGCAGTGGACTGAGAATCATTCAGATTTTCGGGTGGGACCCCTAAGACGCTTAATTTCATGTTTAAACTGAAATTTTACCGAATGGAACACTTTTCATTAATTCATAATACAATATGGCACATACAGTTATCCCTGTAAGACCCGAATGCCCAAGTCCCGGACATTCCAAGTCCCGGACATTTTGGTCTCAGGTCTTCAGAACCCAAAAATGCCCCAAAAACGCAAAAAATCAGAATAAAAACCGAAAATTTTTGAACAGTAACTTTGAACTTGGGGCGCAGCACCGATCAACTGTGTTTTAGCGGGTAGACAGCAGTCCCCTGTTTCCCTCCTCTCCCCAGTTACTGCCTAACTACCACTGGGAGTAAGTGCTCCTCACAATGGCTGCCACACATGTTTGTTTTTGTGAATCAACAGTGAATAGCGACCATCATCCACTCACTTGATGTAGTGCTGCCTACTTCTTCCTTAGTCTTTATCATTCTTTTTCTGTGCCTACCCTCCTTTCTTCCTATTTCTCCTATATTTCCTGTCACTTCTTACTGCTTTTCTTTCCTTTACAGGTGGCATTACATTGAGTGACAAGCCAAATGGTTTCCTGTAAGCCAAGAAACCATTTACAACGCTGGGTGGTAACCATATAACCAAACCATACGTGCTCCCTACATGTCAACAAGTGGGTTGGTGGAGGGTTAGTGCCCCTCCCCGTAAAAAAAAATAACTCAAAGTCAAATGGCCACCCCTTACAGGATTATGGTGTCTGGCAATAGATAGATAGAACAGTGAATAAACTGCAATACCTCACCTCTAGACCACATGGGAATTCACAGTGTTGTGCAGTGTTAAGAAATCGGAAATCAGAGTGCAAAGGATTAAGTGCAGCTAAACACTGGAGGCAGTTTGTAATGCCGTAATTTTAATGTTAGTATAAGTGTAATATAAGTTAGTATAAGTACAGTAAGACCTCACTATAACGGACTAATTGGGGCCCAAGCCAGTCCGAAAAAAATGCGAAATTCCGATATAAGCGACATCCGGACTTACCCCTGCTAATCCAGACTTTTTCCGATATATCAGACATTAGTCCGGATTGCATCAGTGGTTTTCACCACCATTGCAGTACTGTACTGTGTTATACCTTCACTACATTAATCAAATGGCATAATAATATTGTACTGTGCACTGAAAAACATGTCTTTTACTTGTCTCATTATGGTGAACATAGCTGAAGTGGTCATGCAGTCCGGACTGCTTTCTGGCTTTATCGGACTTTTTCCGATATATAGGAGTTTAGTCCAGTAGCTCCTCGAGTCCGATAAAAGCGAATTCCGGTCTGTTAAAGTCCGTTATATCGAGGTTTTACTGTATAAGTTAATATAAGTGTAGGTTAAGTTAGTGTAAGTGTAATGTAAGTGTGGTCCTGGACCCCTGTTTAATTGATACAATGGATAGGGAATGGTCATCAAATTCATATTTGGGCTTGTTCCTAGTTAATGTATGGCAAGAGTAGAATACTATTAATAGGTAAGACTGTATGGAGCGAGATGGAACTGCGAAGCGTGGTCTGTTCTTGAAAAAGAGGCGAAAAAAGTTAACTCGAGGTTAAAATTCGCGATAGTTTGTATTCACACTTTGAGTTCAGAATTTTGTAGTTAGGTTTGGTGTTATCATCTTTTTGTACTATATAATAATGAATTTGAGTTTAGGTAAAGTCTGATTATTGGTAATAGTCATTTGTAACCGCGATTTTTTATTTTTTTCACTGGCGTCAAGTCACGTAGGCCGGACAACTGAGACACATGGTTACAATTAGTTAAAACTCGTGAGTTTAGGCTTCAGTAACAACTGTCAGTCCCATATGATTGCCACAAAATTTTAAACATCGTAAGTCAGTTTCGTCCAAGTATGGCGAATGCGAATACCTTGTTTCATATTCTTTGTTAGTTGTTGTAGTCAGTAATCTGAAGAGTAATTGGTCGAAGTCAGTTCTGATGTTAGGACAACAGCAAGTGAGCGTGTGTGGCCTGGCAGTGGCGATCATTGTGAGTCCTGACAGCGATAAATTAACAGGTCAGTCGAAAGCTCGTCCTTAAAATCTCCCCCCCACTTTGTCTCAATAAATGATCTTCTATATACAGTATATATATACTTGTAAGTTGACTGATAATATTCCCTAACTTCCTTTTATGGATTGTGAATCCTGACAGCGATAAATTAACAGATTGTCGATGTTTCATCGAGGCCACTCGTCATGGCTCTGGTAAGAAGGACCACATAGTCCTTCTTACCAGAGCCCATACACAAATTCCTCCCCTTTCCATCTCTTTCTGTACTGTGAGGTCGAATATGTAACTGAATGGTCCATTTGAATAGTCTTTTCTTCTGAAGTGAAATGTTTAGTTGATAGCGAGTGTTGGTATATGATGACGTTTCCTCTAATGTACAGGGTATTTCAAACTCTTTGAAATTTTAATAGAATCATTCTTGTACAATCAATTTATATATTTATATCAATTTATGTAAACCTTTGGGAAATTAGGGCGAATGTTCCAGACTTAGAGTAATTTTTGGTGGAAGGTAGTGTCTAGGTGAGTTAGATCCACGAGTCCGTTAGAGACTGTGGAAGTGCAAGTCACGCACGTGTTTGAATTATTCTTATTTGTACACTGTATTAGGTTAAGAAGTGAAGTTATATGAATATATTAGTGTATGTAAATCTATTGATCAGACATAAATTCATCTGTGTGCAGGATTTTACATCAGCTTATTGTGTGATAATAGCCCAAGTATTCTATCAGCTGTGGTGAACACACGATTAAAAAGCTTTGTACCATGTTATGTTAGTCTACCCGGTATTAATTTCTGTGGAGAAGAGAATACTATTATTTCAGTTTTTCTAGGGAAACCATAGTCTGAAGAGTAATCTATGTACTTTTTTTTTGAACGAAAGTTAGTTTTATACACTGTACGTTAGAGTCAGTAAATCATAGATTAATTATTTTTCTTATGTGTTTGTTCTAAATTCCTCTGGGAAGTTTGATTGTGAGATTGAGTGGTCTGCAAGGTGTGTTACTATCTAAAAGATTCATGCACTCTAATCTACTCACGCTACCCTAATTACAGTCTCAAGGCCTCAGTGTCCTATCTCTTACCGTAACGGGACTAATTATTCTTTCCCGGCATAAGCTGGGTGGTGGCAGCCTACTATCGTTTTTCTTACTTTTTCGTGTTGGTAATTCATTATAATCTCAGTAAATTTACGAGGCCCCCTAAATTTTGCAGCACGACATTGGTGTAAATGCGGTGGATCTCCTAAAATTATATGCATGTATAAAATTTCCACCCTTACACTGATGGCAAATCGGTGGAATTTCTTAAAAATTACAGGCGAGTTAAAAATTCCATGCAGTACTTACACTGGTGTTAAAGAGGTGGGATCTTCATAATTTAAATAGTATAAAAATTACATCATTACACTGGTGTAAAAGCGGTGGGATCAGTCAATTTTCTTTATTTAGAGGGAACCTAAATTTGCCGTCCTTACAACTTTAATTGTTGAATCTCTGTAAAAGATGGACATGTTGTAAGTACTGAACCCTGGATACTGCTAAATATTTCCACATTCACCTCTAATTCTGCATTCTCTGGTTCCATTTCATTTACTTCATGCTTTCTGTCCCTTATTGGTGTGTTTAGGGTCTGAAAAAGGTGATGTTTATGTCCGGTTGGGAGTTTCATTAGGTTGTCAACTGGTAAATATATTCCATCATCGTCATCAGCCGTTGAGGTCCACTGCAGGACCGGCCATCCCTACCGAAGCAGGGACGATACAAGCCATGTATCTCTACCCAGTGGGTTAGGCTGTCTGGTAGAGACAGTATGTAGGGTGAGAAGTGTTTGTGAGTGTAATTGTTGTGTTGTACTGGCTTTCGATGTGTGTGTAGTCTGTGAACCAAGTTTAATCGGCCTGCCTTAAGCCGACTGGGTGCAAGCATACTAGTATGCAACACTGGTTCAACTACAGCACCCCTTGTGTCCGCCAAAGTGGTCAGTAAATATATTCCATACTCACCCCTAATTTCTCATTCTCTGGTTCCATTTACTCACCTCTAATTCCTCATTCTCTGTTTCCATTTACCCACCTCTAATTCCTCCTTCTCTGCATCTATTTCATTTATTTCATGCTTTCTGTTCCTTATTGGTGTGTTTAGGGTCTGAAAAAGGTGATGTTTATGTCCGGCTGGGAGTTTCATTAGGCTGTCAACTGGTAAATATTTTCCATACTCACCTGTAATTCCTCATTAACTGGCTCTTTTTCATATATTTCATGCTTTGTGTTCCTTATTTGTGTGAATAGGGATTTAAATAGGCGTTATGCATGTCAAGAGTTATGTAGGTGGTTTTATGAGTTAAGGTGGGTTAGGGTCCATAAGTACCTGTCCAGAAGCCTCAGGCCCAAGACCCGGACAAACCCAAGATCTGGACATGCCTATGGCTCAATTATGTTGGATCTTCGAGGGATTACTGTATTAACAATACTTTACATATTACACAAATTTTTTACTTTAATACAGTATGACCTCACTACAATGGACTTAAGTACACCGGAAGTCGCTTTTTTCGGAGTCAGGGAGCCAACCGGAATTGTTTCCTATATATCAGGAAAACTCTGAAAAAGCTAGAAGCGGTCCGGACTGCCTAACCTCATGGCGGGGTGGCCATATCGTCCACGCGGTTTGCATGTTTGTGCGTTGGTTGGTGGTGGGCTGGCAGCGTAGCTATGTTCTAAGTGTACAGTACAGTATTTGAAAAGTGTTTATAATTAAGTTATACCCATAATGTTCTTTCTAAATGCTAAAAAATTAGAAAAGGGGTCTGCATTAATACATCAAGCCTTAATCACACAGTGAGCAGTGTGTGTGTTCTTGTGTCAGTTCGTGGTGAGCTGGCCGCGTCACTATTTTACCTCCATATCATTTCCCCCCCCCCACATCATTTTCCCTAAAGTCCCTGATGTACAGTAATCTTCCCACTATCCGTTGTAATAGAGCCAAAGGCATGACCGAAAAGTGGTCTTGTCTGGATAGTGGCCCTGAAGCTCCAGCACCAGTCATTCCTGACCCTAACCTAACCTAACCTAAATCAGAAAACCACCTCCCTACCTCCCTACCGGACATGCATAGCACTTATTTAATACCCTACTCACATAAATAATGGACACAGAGCATGAATTAATTGAATTTTAACCAAAAAATTATGATTTTGAGGAGAGTAAGGCAGAGGTGTTAACAAGCTGACAGCATAGTGTAAGTATGTATTGGACATGGCAATCACTAAGAAAATCACCCTTTCTCACATCTATGCACTAAAATATGGGATACAAAGCATGAAATAAATAAACTGTTACCAGAAAATTATGATTTAGAGGTGAGTAGGGCAAAAATGTTCATCAGTTGACTAGATAGTGAACGTATGTAAGAGACATGGTAATCACTGAGAAAATCACCTTGGTCACAGCCTGTGCACTCAAATATGGGACACAAACCCTGAAGTAAATAAAATGTAACCAGAAAAATTATGATTCAGAGGTGAGTAGGGCAAAAATGTTCACCAGTTGACTAGATAGTGAACGTATGTAAGAGACATGGTAATCACTGAGAAAATCAGCTCTTTCACAGCCTGTGCACTCAAATATGGGACACAAAGCATGAAGTAAATAAAATGTAACCAAAGAATGAGGATTTAGAAGTGATTATGGAAAATATTTGGCAGCGGACAGTGTACTTACATGTCCGTGGTGGCTGTTTACCCCATCTCTAAAGCTCTGACAGTGGTGATATGGACAGTAATCCAGTGTTGAACTGCACTTAATCTTTAGCACTGTGAATTAAGAATTTTTAAACAAAAACTCATGGCAGTTCAGAGACAACTGTCAGAGTGGTGGGAGGGGGAGATAGTGGGAATGTGAATGTAAACAAGACCATTCGACGCTGCGCGCCAAATTCAAACTTACGGGCCTTTTTTTTTTTTTTTTTTTTTTGCAATTTTTTGGCATTTTTGGGTTTCGAACATCAGCCTGAGATGTCCGAACAGTGGTGTAACCGGATAGTGGTCGTCCGGAAAGTAGAGAGATTACTGTACTGCTCGATGGTGATGAGTGATAAGTGAAATATACAAAGTGAACATATTTGTTTGTAAGACTGTAAAAATTAAGGTGTATAAAGTGTACAGTACAGTACTTGAAAAATGCTTAAAATTAAGTACACCACACGGCACACAAGGTACAGGCTACACCTCCAATTCCCATCCATGATTCAGCTCTTGTCAGCGAAGATGACTGGGACAATGATTCACTGTTCCTTGATGATGACCCTTCAGGTGCTGAATGATGATAACACCAGGCAAGGTGGGGGGGTAGAGGATGGTGAGCCAAGCGAGTCGGAATGGTTAAGAAAGAAAACTGTTTTTTTTTTAAATTACTTATGAGTTTTATTGTCTCCAATTCTCGCTTAAATTTCACTGCGTCATGCAATAAATTACTTATAGTGGAATTTGAGGAAAAAAATGAGGCAAATGATATACTGTCACGAGTCAGAATGAACTGGTCCACGATGCTTTTAATAAATGAAAATATCTTATTTTGTGTGTTATATATGGCCATTATCAAGGCTAAACCTTGCTAAAATTATACTGGGTAATGCAACGAATTATTTTTAGTGGCATTTTAGAAAGCTGAGAAACAAAAGGGAGATTGCCACTAGCTAGAAGGAACTTGTGGGGTGATGCAGGATGGTGGCTATGACACTTCATGTATGAAAATTATCTTCTTGTGAGTGTTACAATGCCCTTTATCGAGTATAAACCATACAAAAACTGTACTGTTATGCAATAATTTATTTATAGTGGCATTTGAGAAAAGTTAAGAGGCAAATGAGTTAATGCCCCGATTTAGAAGGAAATGGTGGAATGAAGTAGGACTGTGGCCATAACGCTTTTCATGTATAAAAATATCTTAGCATTGGGAAATCCATATGTTGCTTTTCTCGGAATATCGCATTTTTCGGAATGACTTGGGCCCCAATTAGTCCGTTCTAGTGAGGTTTTACTGTAATGTATTATTAAGGACACGAACTGTGGTTGGTAAATTAAGAGATGTTATGGGTTGTTTTAACGCACCAGTAATACATAGTGTTAAAAACAGCAGTTCTAGGCAGGTAAATCCACTTACAGTACAAAGAGTAAGTCCACAGTTAATAACAACATGCACGTATTGTAAAAGCACAAAAACTTAATATGTATTACTGTGGAAAAATCCTTAAACCTATGGTACAGATCCAAAAGTGGTCGGTTGTTCACGAGGAGTTGCAATCCATGCATTACCTGATCCATGATCATATCGCTTGGCACTTTGGCACATTTGGCACCCAGTTTGAATTTTTTAATTTTGATTTTTTTTTTTTTACTTTTGGAGTTTTTGTCAGCCTTCTTCAAAAATTAGATTATTGGGATTTTCAGATTATCAGTGTTCGGATTAATGGACTTTTACTGTGTATGCACTGTACATAGAGGAGGGCGGTGATGGTTCGGACAGTAAAAAAAAAAATATTGATAAAAATTCAGGTTTAAGCAGGAGCATAATCTGCTTTATGTTAAAATGTTCCCACATCATTTGGCTCTTTACGCTGACAATATGAAATTCTTAGCTCTTTTCAGATTTAAGCTATAGTTAATGAAACACAAGTGACTAAATCTTCGGAACCATCGTTACCAGTGGTGATGGATCGGACAGGAGGTTGGGATGGTTCAGCCATATGTATTACTCAACATATTCTTAAAATTATGTGAGGTAGATTGGATAAAAACAAACAATTATTAATTCAAAGACATTTCATTTTCCTAAAGTACGATATTAAACTTCAGAACCCAAACAAAACACTTGTTTGTTTCGTTTTTGAAGGCTCCAACATGCTTGCATGCGTCGGCCTTGGTCACCAAATGGCGGCTCTCCATGCTGCTCAATCTTTGGCAGCCTCCCTGTTCAGTACCTTAACCTTGAGGTCACACTTAATGACCTCGTCCCATGTCTTTCTTGGTCTACCCCTCCCAACCCCTCCCCCAGTATTAATACCTCTCACCCTCTGCACCCAATTATGATCCCCCATCCTCTCCACATATCCAAACCACCTCAGCCTACCTCTCCTCATCACAACACCAATACACTCCAGTCCCATCCTACCTCTCAACTCTTCCATCATAAACCCAGCTTCCCCAGGCCTTGCTTGCAGGGACGCACTGCGCATCCACCTAATCATTGTCATTTCTGTATGTTTAAACATGCGAATATCCTCTTCCTTTACTGCCCAGGTCTCACTACCATACAGCACACATGTTGCACAAAAAGACCCCTTAGTACATAAGGAGAATCCTCTCAATGTCAGGAGAGGCAACAGCTCCCTGAACTTCTTCCAACCACATCTTGCCCTGGCAACCGAGCTACCTCCAGCCCCACCTCCAGCACATAACATGTCTCCCAGATAACAAAACTCTTCCTCACACTCAAGAGACTCACCAGCAAGTTCAATCCTTTCACACCTAACAACCTTCACTTGCTCTCCCCGACACGCCGCACACATAAAATCAGCATTATCTCGCAGTCTGCCTCTAATACCACTACATCTCTTGTGCACCCATTTATCACAAACACTGCACAAGATGGAATTACTTCCCACACCTTTGTGGCAAATTGCACATGGACACACTCCCTTTCCTCTGATTGTACTGCCACCAACCCTAGATATCATCACTTTTGTTCTATCTGAATTTACCCTTAAGCCCTTGTGCCCCATACCATCTCTCTACCTCCTAAATCTTTCCTCCGCCTCCTTTTCATTCTCTGCAATCAACACCAAATCATCAGCATACAACATCTCCAACGGGAGTCCATCTCTGAAGTCACATGAGAGGGCTTCATGTACCATGATAAACAACAAGGGACTCAAAACTGACCCCTGATGCACACCAACATTCATGAAAAACTCATCACTCAAAACTCCATTCACTCTTACCTGGGTGCGGGCATCCATGTACATGGCCATAACCACCCTAACCAGCCACTCTTCCAACCCAAGCTTTCTCATTGCCCACTTCACCACCTCTCTAGGGACTCTGTCAAAGCCTTTTCCAAATCAACAAAAACAAAATACAGTTCCCTTTTCTTTCCAATATATTTTTCCTGAAGCTGTTGAACAATTAATATGGCATCAGTGGTCTCCTGCCTGGCATAAAACCAAACTGCATCTCATCAATATTCACTCTATCTAATCATACCTTCTAGAACTTTCTCCATTACTTTCATTATCTGATCTAAGAGCTTTATACCTCTGTAATTTTCCCTTTCCGGGGCATCACCCTTCCCTTTGTACACATTTACAATTACACACTTCCACCAATCATCTGGAACAACACACTCATATATAATCATCTTTGTCAGATAAGTAACTAACCTCACCCCAATATCTCCTGAGGCTTTCAACATTCAGCAGTCAACCCAGACACACCTGCTGCCTTCCCTACCCGCATCCTGCCTATTGCCTCACTCACAATAGCAGCGTCAATCAAAGGCCAAGGGCCAAACACTGATCTGCTGGCTACAGACCTTCCCTGTCCCAGTCAAACTCCTCATTCAACAACCGGTTATAATGCTCTCTCCATGCATCTTTAATATCCCCACTGTTCACCACTACCCTTCCTTCATCATTCTTCACACACTGCTCACCTACAGTATCAAGATTATCCCTCTTCACCTGATTTGCCACCTTAAATATCATATTTTTCCTTTCCCCATGATTTAGATTATCAAGTAAAAGTTTTCGTGACTCAGACTTCGCCCTGTATACCTCTCTTCTAGCCCTACGCTTGGCAGCCATGTACTCCTCCCTGTTACCACCCTTCTTCCATTCCTGGAAAAGCCTTCTTTTCTCCTTAACTGCGGCTTCTACAACCTCATCCCACCACCAAGTTACTTCATGTCTTGGTGGGCCTCTTGTCCAACCGCATATTGCATCGGTAACTCTCAAGAGGTTGTTCTTAAGGGCTCTGTACTGTTCATTAACGCCTCTGTCTACAGCTCCCTGTTCAGCCACCATTCCCCTCATCTCACTATAAAAGGCATCCCTTACTATTTGGTTTCCCAGCTTCCATATTTTCCTCCTAGGTACATATGTCCTCCTTCTCATCACTCGTTCTTTAAGCACCATGTCACAAATCAACAGTTTGTGCTGCTGCACACACTCCTCACTACCTATTACTTTAACATCCCTCACTAACCTCCTATCAACCCTCCCGACCAGAAAATAATCTATCTGACTACTATTTCCCCCGTACTCGTAGGTAATCAACCTACTCACTCTTTTTCTAAAATGTGTGTTGCACACAATCATGTCCATAGCCTCCCCAAACTCAAGTATTCTTTTCCCTTCCGCATTTCTCACACCATGTGCACATCCCCCACAAACTCCTTCATAACCATGAGCTGCTTCACCCACATGACCAATTAAATCCCCTCCCAAAACCACTATGTCTTCATCACCCATACCACCTACTACACATATTAAATCATCCCAAAATCTATCCTTCTCTGCGTCATCTAACCCTGCCAGTGGAGCATATGCTGATATAATTGGAATCATTTTCCTACCGATCAAAATTTTTACTACCAATATCCTATTGCTTACTCTCACAACATTCATAACATATTCCACCAATTTCTCTGCAACCAACACACCCACACCCCTATATCTGTCAGTCCTCCCCTGCCAAAACAACTTATAGTAGCAATCCTTCCCAACAATCTTTCTGGCTGATCCACCCCTGTACCGGACTTCCTGCAAACATGCCACATCCACCCACCTCCTACTAAATGCCTCGATGACTTCCCCCGCTCTTCCCCTCAAACTTCCTACATTCCTTGAACCCATCCTAAACCCCCTGGGTGATTTACTGTCCTCAGGCTTGCTTAGATGCTTATACTTGTAAGTCATAGTCGGTAGAGATAAAGGAGGGGTAAACATTCTACAGGTCCCACCCATTGCACAGTCCCAGGTCCAGGCAATGGATCTCTGACCCCTAGCCCACCAGCTTACCAGTGGCTGTGGTAGTGGCCTTGGGGCACCCTGCCAGGACAGCTGCAGGGACACCCTCCATGCGCACCTTGGCACTGCAATTGCCCCGCCATTATACACCCACTGATAAGGCAGCCTCCCGGGGCGCTACTCCCAGGTTTGGACCCCTCTCTATTGAGCGGAAGCAGCAGCCTGGGAACCATAATGCCCTGTACCCACTAGCACATGTTTGAGCCCCATCTCGCCCCGGAGCCACGATCTATGCCGGCGGAACCCCCGTCATGCCTTCCCCCGAAAGTCCGCTACTAGGTAGCAGGGGCAAAGTTTGCTGGCGTCAACCTCTGTAACGTAGTGGGATACGTTGTGTGCTATGTAAAGTGCATGTGGTGTAGTGCATAAGATAGTTAGAGAAAATGTTTGAGAGAGTAGGCTGGTTTACTCTCCATGTTACTGTCACACTGAAAAGGTCAGCAAAGGGGAATGGTTAGGTAGCTAGTTAAACAGGAGTTCCACCAAACCCTATCACCAGCATTACCATTCCCCTCGGGAGTACCACCCTGTTTGGCCCGTGCTAATAATAATATTTTATTCCTGAAATAACCTTCACCAGATTTATTAATAACTGACTTAAGCTCTTACTTTCTGCTTCAAAATTATGCATAATTAGCCTTTCTCTCTCTCTCTCTCTCTCTCTCTCTCTCTCTCTCTCTCTCTCTCTCTCTCTCTCTCTCTCTCGCTCTAATATTGACTTTACTTTCTAGGCCTTATTTCAGACTTTTAACACATATTGTAGTCTGCAAAACTGAAACAGAAGTTGTAATACCCCTTCTTTCTTTTTACACTTTGAGGAATATGTTAAAAAAACAGAACTATAAATATATATTCCCTGATAACTATTAAGAATGGTGTTTCACTATGTGTTCAAATATAAATGATCAAAAGTTGCGTTATCATTTGATAAGGTAGTAGTGGATGGATAGTTCAGACTGTCCGAACCATCTCCCTCCTCAACAGTCCGAATCATCCCGAATTTTTGTTTTTGTTTT
>JAGKTI010006452.1:0-40681 GCA_018397915.1 Birgus latro
CTCCCAAGCCAATCTGCACACCTTCCACATCCATTCTATTACTATCTCTCCCCCATGCTTCAGCATTTCACCACACACTCCATCAATTCCTGGGGCTTTCCCCATTTTAACTTTCTTCATTGCTTCCACCACTTCCATCCTGGTGATTTCTTCCTCTCTTCTCACAACCCTCCTTCTCCCTGCCATTCCCCAGCCACTTATACTTGCATTACTTTCATTCTCTATGTTCAACAGTTCATTAAAGTGTTCTCTCCATCTGTTTACTTTTTCTCCCTTCTCCACTAGTAATCTACCATTTTTATCTTTCACACCCCCACTGACTCCGTTAGCACCCTGTCTAGCTCTCTTTACCTCCTTCCAGAACATTTTCTTACATTCCCTCCACTCTGCACTCAAATTCCTTCCAAATTCCTCATCCACTCTCTTCTTACTCTCTCTTACTAATCTTCTCACCTCTCTCCTCCTCACTACATATAACTCTCTCGTCCGTCTCTCAGCTTCTTTGACACCCCTGTTCCTCATCCACTCATTATATGCTTTCTTCTTTTGTGCCACAGCCTCTCACCTCTTCAGTCCACCATGCTGTTCCCTGAACCCCCTTTCGTCTTCTCTTCACCCCACACACCACCTCACATGCTGCACAGATTTCTTCTGTGAATACCTTGCACACACCCTCCACATCCCCCATCTGCTCCAATCTATATTTACCCAATCGCTCCTCCACTTCCCTTCTATATTCAGCCTTTATTCCATCCTCTTGTAAGTTTTCTACTCTCCTTGTAACACATACTTCCTCCTGTCTTTCCCTTCTTCTCTTCCTCCATCTTGTTTGGACTCTGATTCTGGCCACCACCAAGTGGTGGTCAGAAATTCCACTCCCCCAACCTCTATATACTCTTGCATCCATTATACATCTTCTCATCCTTTCATCCACACACACATAGTCAATCATTGCCTTCCATTCGTTCATTCCCCCGTCCTCTCTTCTCACCACTCGCCATGTATACCTATGGATCATTTTGTGCCTGAAGAGGTTATTAACTACCACCAACCCCCTCCCAGCACAAATGTCCACTAAAGCACTGCCATTCTCATCCATCTCTGCAGGCACACCCCACTCACCAACCACTCCATCCACCTTCTCATTCCCTACTTTTCCATTCATATCTCCAATCAGAAACACTCTCTCATTCCTTTCAAACTTTTCCAAGCAGGCTTCCACATCTGTCCAAAACTCTTCTCTCACTCTACTTACACGATCTTGCACTGGCGCATACACACACACAATTGCCCACATTTGTAGTTCAACTTTCACTCTTACCCACACAATCCTTGACCCAACTGATCCATACTCTCTTACATTCTCCTTCCACCTGTTGTTCACAACAATACACACTCCCTCTTTTGCCCTCTCATTCTCACCCACTCCTGCGCATATACCCCATCCATATTCCCATTCTCTCACACTCTCACCTTGCCATTTAGTTTCAGTTATTCCACATATATCCACTTTCGCACTCTCAAGCACCTGTACAATCTCTCTCTCATTCACCTCATCATTCATACCCCTCACATTCCAGGTCGCAATCTTTATCTCGTCCTTTGTCCGTTCCTTTGTCGTCAACTTTTGGTCAGTCCTGGTCCGAGGCTTCCTGTTCGTATTTTTAGTTAGTTGTTTTTACGGGGTGGGGCACTAACCCACCACCAACCCTTTTAGTCGCCTCTTACGACAAGCAGGGATACTGGGGGAGAATTCTTGAAAAACCCCCTACCCCCAGGGATAAGAACATATGGATATAAGAATCAAGCAGTTCCCTTAACACTGATGGCCCAAGCACGTTATTTATCAGAGCAGTGGACTTTGTTCTATGAATAGAAAGGTCCTTTGCTGAAATAGTTTTCACTGCTTCACCCAGGTGATCAATTGTACTTATGCTTGAGCGACGGGCAAAATATGCAGATAATTTGAGCTCCGCAATTTTCACACTTGTCTTCTTTCACTTATGTGATGCTTGCATCAAAAGTGTTCTTGTGGTGGAAAAGGGAAGAGGATTTTTCTTGTAATTTTATGTTGCACAGTGATCTTTCAAATCTGCATGGTGGTCTCTCAAGATTGTTTTACATTTGCAAAATGCCTTCGTTTCATCACCTGGGACACTGACAATCCATTCTCGCAATGCATTTTCTTTTTCCCAGCTTTTATTGTATTTTCTGTTATACTTTGCATATTTACCCATTGTCTTCCCAATTCCACTATCCAGCAAACCTCCCTTTGTAAGGGCGCAAATTTTTCATTCTATTTAATTAATGAAGATCCCACCGGTTTGACCACCAGTGTAATAATGAGAATTTTGTCTATATGAATTTACTAGATTTTTACAGATTACTGAATGCTGATTACTACCGGGGAAGAAATCCTAGAATTTTTATGGAAGGCCTCGTAAATTGATTTCCACTAGGAAGAAATACTAACAAGTAGAAGTAGATTTAATTTTGGTAGGCTGCCACCACCCAGCGTTTGCCAGGAAAGAAGTTATTAGTCCCGTTCAGTGAAAGATGGGACACTGAGGCCTAGATACAGTAACCAGGGTAGCGTGAGTATATTAGAGTGCGTGAATTCTATAGATAGTAACATACCTTGCGGGCCACTCGATCTCACAATCAACTTCCCAGAGGAGTTTAGATCAAACACACAAGAAAATTAATTATCTATGATTTACTAATCTTAACATACACAAAAGAAAATTAACCTTCGAACAATGACAACTAGTACACAGTTATACTTCAGTCTCTGATTCCTCCAGAGTAACTGGGAATAATAGTGTTCTCTTCTCCACAGAAAATAAATCAAGCTGACTCACATATCACAGTACAAAAACTTATTAATCGAGAGAACACCTCCACTGATAAGATCTTTGGGCTTCTACACTCAACAAGATGTTGACAATACTGCACACAGATGAATTATATGCCCGATCAATAATTTACATACATTAAGTATACATATAACTTGACCCTAACACGAGGTACACAAATAAAGAGAAAAGAATATTTCAAATTCTGGCGTGACTTGCATTAACCACGGTCTCTAACGGACTCGCAGATTATTCCCAGGCTCACAACTTATCACCAAAGGTTACTCTAGATTTAGTATATTCACCCTAATTTTCCATGGGTTAACACATTTTAACATATTTATGAATATGATCGGTTGCACAAGAATGATTCTATATAAAATTTCACAGCACTTGCAATACCCTGTATGTTAGGAAATCCGACATCATAAAACACACTCGCTTTTATCTAGAATACCTCACTTTAGAAGAAAAGGCTTTTTCAAGTGGACCATACAAATACATAATCGATAACAATGCAGAAAAAAATGAACTGGGGGGGGGGAATTGTGTATGGGCTTTGGCTAGAAATACTCCGTGGCTCTTATGTAGACGGTAACTAGAAGCCTCGACGTTACACCGACAATCTGTGGATATCGTGCTCTCTCAATGCTCTCTCATCTCGGAGTGACTGTTTCCGACAAGATCGCTCCCGCTCATTTGCTGTGTCCCAACACCGGAACTGGCTTTGGCTATTACTCTACAGTTTACTTACTATAACAATCATCAAGGAACTTGCAACAAGGAATTTTCTCTTTCCTCTTACTTAGACAAACTGACTTATGTTTCAAATTTTATGGTAGTAACTGGGGTTTGACAGTTTTTACTGAAGCCTAAACTCACGAGTTTCAATTAATTGTAACCATGTGTCGCAGTTTTCTGGCGCCAGCGAAAATAAATAAATTTCGCGGCTACAAATGACTACAATCAATAATCAGACTTTACTTAAGCTCATATACATTATTATTTAGTACAACAAGATGATAATAACAAACCCAACTACAAAATTCTGAATTTAAAGTGCAAATACAACTTATTGCGAATTTTAACCTCGAATTAACTTTCTTTGCCTCTTTATCAAAAACAGATCATGCTTTTGCACGTAATCTCGCTCCACATGGTCTTACATATTAATAATATTACACTCCTGCTACACTTTAACTAGGATCAAGCCCAAAAAATGAATTTTGAGGTCCATTTCCCATACATTGCATCAATTAAACAGGGGTCCAGAACTACACTTACACCACACTTAAACTAACTTAAACTACACTTATATTACACTTACATTATACTTATACTAACTTATATTACACTTATATTAACTTATATTATACTTATATTAATTTAAAATTACGGCACTACACTCTCACTGCTCCCTGACTAAAACTGAATGCTGCCTCTTATTTTACCACCACAGCATACATGTCCCCCAGGCCCTGTGACCTGTGTCTGAATGTGGATTAGGGGAGTTATCCCAAGGGAGGGCTGGGCTGGGTGCTAATGGTTTGGTCAGTTCTATCCACCACCTGCCCTCTTGACCTCCCCGGTCACCTTTGTTTTTGCTAACTTTCCCTTCCCTTTTAGAGGCATGGGAAGGACATCTTTCTCCGAATTGGTATTCTTTAAAAAATTCCTCTCCTTCCGAGCTGAGCGAAGGGAAAAGTTTTCCCATCTAGCAGCCGAAATTATTGGAACTTGACGGAATCATTTGACCCGTTTCTTCAAAAATTCCTTCGCAATTTTTGTGCATTCTTTTGTAGTTTATTGTCTTAAATATTTTTAAAATGTCGATGAAAGGTGCTGTAGAATATTATTAATACGATTTACAATGGTATACTGATTTTTTTTAGTGTTATTTGTATTTTTAAAAGTGTTACCCATGTCGGCTGAGATGTTTAGCCGGACATAAACAAAGCAGACGACGTACTACCTCCGATATTCATCCAGTATTATATGATCTGACACTGACAAATCTTGTACATTATGGCATGGGTCACACCAAGATTTTTTTTTCAAGAAGTATTTTGCTTGTTAATTTGCCCGGAAAAGGAAAATCTTCCATCATGGTCACACGAGTGGTTTGGCTCATGTCTTCCAGCTGGAAAAAAAAAAAAAAAGTGAGCGCCACCATGCAAGTACATGAGACGGACGTCAACAACTGATTCTTACACTTACGAATAGGATCATAATATTCCACGAGTATAATTTATTATCAAAATATTGTCTTGAGGAGTGAACATTGCTGCGGTGTTGGCCAGAATGGTGTTTACGACTGAATACAAACCAACAGTATGGGTGTTGGTGACCTCCCACACCTCAAATGTGTTGTGTTTTCATTATCCAGCACAAGATATGTGTGTTTTGATGTATTAGTTTATAATTCTAAAGCTCCACCATAACAAATATCACCAGAATGGGTCATTTTAGCTTGACAGGGCTACCAACCTGAACATTTTCCCTTCTCTTCCAAGGGAATCTCTGTGAATACCGATGGAAATCATAACTCCTTGGACGGGAAGAAAAAGTTTAGGGAAGGGATTATTTTTAAGAATACGGCTTAAGAGACGAGAGTTACAGTAAGGTTAATTCGGTGTTGTTAATTTAGCAAATGCCCTCTCTAGCTGAAGCCGCCGAAAACCCGCCAGTTAGATATAAACTTGCCTAAAAAAACGCCCAACCGCCAATGTTAAATTTTACTCGCCAACCTCAATTAAATACCGCCCAATTGGGCGGGAAATCCGGCAACCTGGCAACTCTGCATGGATGTTGAGTACGGAGCGTGTGTGTGTGTGTGTGAATATTTGCCCCAACTTGTGGGGACACGGGCAAACATAGAGCCTGTCAGAGAGGTTGCAGGAAAAAAACACACACACAAACAGCGGAAAAAAAAAATGGAGGAAGAGAGAGACGGAAGACAGGAGCAGCGCAAACGAGACAGGTAAAGGGCAGACGGCGCCAAACCCCGGAAGAGAAGAAGTGAAGATCACAGGAAAAACAGGGGAGACTTAAGGCTGATCGTCAGAATCAGAAATATCAGTATATTCTGAATCATGATCAAGGTCTTCATATGGAGGCCAGTCTCCCGAGTCACGAAGGCTGGATGGACAGCCCATCTTCTTCTCAATAACTTTCTCCAACACCTCCGAAAAAGTTCGCTCGAACTCGGCCACTATGATCTCGGAAGCCGCCGATTCGAGTGCTGAGCAGGCAGGAGTAGGTGGTGAGGGCAAGGTAGACTGGGGCCCAGCTGGTGGAAGAGCAAGGGCAGCCTCAGACAGAGAGGGAGAAGCTGAAGGTGTAGCAGCTGTTGAGAGGCCCACACACTCAGAAGAAGGTGGAAGAACCTAGGGGGAAGGGTCGTCAACGTCTCAATGATCAGATGGAAGTGGAGAGGCAGCCCGTTCCCCCTCAGCGACGGTCGTAATGATTTCCATATCCATGTCTGTGATCGGTGCAGGGTCAGTAAATGAAGAGCCAATTGCCCTGTTCAAAGGGCCATCCAGTCGCAGTCGTTTCCTCGGTGTAATACGAGGCCAAGGTGGAGGTGGCCGTGACTGCAGCTGCGGCTGAGACTGCGGCCGCCGGGGACGACACTGCTGCTGGGGGGTGGGACATGCATTGCCAGCAAAGCTTCAAGGGATGGCAAGGCGCGGAAGCCCGTTCTCCTCGAAAATTTGAGGGAGGAGAACGCGCAAAGCCGCCTTGTCACCCCCACAAAAAGCCTGTGCCGTCACAACACACATCACAACGATGGTGCTTGTCTCCTCAGAGCACCCAGGACCTGAAGGCCGGCATCTCTGGGCCGCAGGGCGTCACCGTGCATGAGCAGAGCCCTGCACAGCAACACCTCCCAGCCCAGCGACACCCCTAGCCTCAGGACCCTTAAGTGACTGATGGAGACTAAACTCCACCGTCTCACCCTCACCGAGAATGCCGAAAGTGCCGTGGATTCGGGGCAATGATCCTGAGTCTGTGCACGAAAACATCAGCACCAGTATCCCGACGCTTGATGAAACCATACCCAGACTTCACATTGTACCAAACCACGGTGCCAATGATCTTCGTGACGCATTATTCTGAACTGTCAAACAACTATAAAAAATATTAGCTCTGTCATGACGCAAACTTGAGTCTTTCGTGATGTTGTCATGACAGTTATAGTGCTGTTGTGACGTAGTCAAAACGCTTTTTCCATCACGGTTATGTCACTACAGACCGAGGATGATCACGACAGCGTCGTGATAGACCTACGCACATCACGATAACATCATGACAGTGCTATGTTAGGTACAAAATTCGTCAAGTTCCACGATTTTTTTGTACAAGCACAAACTTTTCATGACAGTCCAAGAATGTGCTAGGGCCATCACGATACGTCACGAAAGACCAAGAGGAAGCGTCACGATAGCATTACAACCACTATTATTACCGCTACCGTGATGATTTTCGTGACTGTGTGACTGGGGCTGTTATGCTACGTATTTGTGGGTCGGTTTCTCGCCCTCAAATACGCAGGCTACAGCGGGTCCCTATTCTAGACTGGGTTGGTAACTCTAAAGAGTAGGACAGGACACAAAAACAAGGCAGTAAGTATTACACACATTTATTCCAGATATCTTCCCAGGGACAATAGTACATTAACAAATATATTACAAACTGGGTTGGCTGGGGATGGGTTAACACTTAACACAAGGTTTTACTTGACGGGAAGTCTGTCACTATACCGGCTGGTAGAAGTATGGTATCATTTACCCAGCACTTATGGCACATAAAATACACTTATGATTTAGGACACAGGAATGAATTTACTACAATTTCCCAAACTCGTATAGCACTGGACGGCACTGTATATAAGTTACGTTAACATCTGTGTCATAGACACCTGTTGGCTGGAAGTCTATCAGGTAGAGTCCGCCGTGTAGTGGTCACTGAAGGGGGGACTGCGGTATTCTGGCATACCCTAACTAATGTGCCCAGACACTGGGGTGGGTGGAGGTTTAATGCACGGGGGAAGGCACGATGGAAATAATATATATTCCTTCTGTTAGCCACTGAGGTGTTTCACTCGCATGCCTGTGTGTTGGGGAGGGAGAGTTTCAATAACAAGGGAATGGCACAATCGACACAATATTATTGTTCTGTTGATCAAAGTGGCATTTCGTTCAAAGGGGGGGACGGGCGCGGGACCCTACTCAGGATATAAGTTAGGCCAAGGTTAGCTATTAGGCTCGTCCAATCTTATACTATGGGTTCCTGGTCACTTAGCACGAGATTACACTGTAGGGAATCACTCATATGGTATAAGTTAATGCACACATATATCTGGGTCGAGAAAGCACACACATAGGTAAAGTCCACTCACTTCATTACCACTGGTGGGCCCTAGGTTGATTCCTCCGTCCGGAGGAAGGGCAGAGTGACGCGCCCCTGGACAGGGCCCGACACGTAGTCGTGGGACTAGGGGCTCGGCCCGAAGAGAGCCAGGAGACGGGCCTGTCGTCGAATCTGGGGGAGACTCAGGGAGGCCTCGCCCACAGGTAAGTTGCACCCCAGTGTTTGGGGCAACTCCCAGGGCAACTGAGGACCCTGGGTACTGGAACTCGGGGTGGCTGGACTGCAGCAACGGCTGGATGGCAGCGGCGCCGACAGGGTCATCACACGGGGACCTCGGGCCGGGGGAGTAGCAGACAGGCCCGACGTCGGCTGTGAGGTCTGCGGGGGCTCTGCTTTGGCCGCTGTTCACCCTGGTAGAGTTGCAGGGAACCAAGGTCTCGGGTGAGGCCTTGCTACGGCTTGGGGGAGGGGTCCTCTCTGGCTGCAGGTCCTCATGTAGGAGAGAAGCGGACTGTGGCCTGCTCTACATCCGACCTGATGTGACTAATGGCCAACGTCGTGGTAGCACAGGTGACAGCTTCAATGCAGCTAGTGGCCTGCTCTGCCTCTGGCCTGACGTGACTAATGGCCGATGTCGGGGTGGCACAGGGGACATCAGCTTCCGGGCGGCTAGTGGCCTGCTCTACCTCTGGCCTGACGTGACTAATGGCCGACGTCGTGGTGGCACAGGGGACAACAGCTTCAGTGCGGCTAGGGGCCTGCTTTACCTCTGGCTGGACGTGACTAGTGGCCGATGTCGTAGTGGCACAGGAGGTTGTAGCTCTGGTGCGGCTAATGGCCCATACCGGGGAGCTGAGAGGACAGGTAACAGAGGGACGGACTGTGGCCGATCCTGCCTCATACCCAGTATGGCTTGTGGCCAGAACTGCGGCGCTACTCTGGGGGGAACGACTACAGGAGTCGGACGACTTATGGCCCATCCTCCCCGGCCGACACGCGTCCGTGTCCGTGTCGCAGCCCTGTAGCAGGGGTGCAACTGGGGAACGGACTGTGGCCGGCTCTGTCCCGTATCCGGTATGACTGTGGCCAATACCGCGGTGTTGCATGGAGTTGTAAACTCCACCCCTTACCTGGTGAGTGGAATTTCGGCCGGAGACTAGGCGCCGGCGACTACTACCTTTCCGGGTCATCACCTGGGAGCAAAAGGGGCACCGGGAAGTGATACAGGTACGCCGTTCATGTTCCCAGCCGCTCCGTGTCAGTGGCGGCCCCCCGGTGGTACTGGGGGGGTTGGGGGTGATGGTGTCATCTGCACTGGCCGTTGCTTCGTCTGTGGCTACAACCCCTAACTCCTGTATTTCAGGGGCTCTAACACAAGCGTTAATTTATCGTGGTCTTGGTCGAGTGCATCACAAATGTCATATTCAGTCACGATAGACCCCGAATCAGGACCATGATGCTGCTACGAACTGAATTAGTGGCGCTACCGTGGTTCGATTATGGAATGTGTGACAGGGGCTACACATATATTGTTTGTAAAGAATTGGCGTCATTATCAGCAGTTAGGCCTAGAGGCAGGAGATGTGTTTGTTATAGCAGGGTTTGCCATTCTGCTTCACCCTGCCCCAAATGATGTAAGTATTTTACCTATATAGTGAAGCCAGTGCTTATATTGTGTGAAACATATAGTGCCTGGATTAGTGAAATAATTGACCTACCTTAGCAAGCATTGCATACACCATAGAGATACGCCGTAGTCGGGAAGGGAACAGGCGTCACATACGCAATAGTCAGGAAGGGAATAATAAAGGAGGTTGGGATGGAATCATTGTGATAGTGATATTATTGCATATGGTGTAGTATGCAATATACATATATAGTGTGCACACACACACACACACACACACACACACACACACACACACATACTACATAACTCCTCATTTTCAAACCCCTCAAGGTCCTACCAGCAGTTCAAAGCCTCTGGAGGAAGTGAGTTCTCCATATTTTGTTCATTTGTATATTGACCTATTTCTATATTCTACACAAATAAGTATTGTTTTTTACATATAAACATATGAGGTGGAAATAAGTACAGCCTCAGTTTCAGCAGCTAGAAAAAGACTAGTGGTCGTGTCGAGTTTCTGAGAGCACTAATGATATTTGACATATATACTTTGAATAAAACAAAGTAAACGTAGCGAGCGAAATATATTGGTATGGGTGAGGCAGCGAAAAATTGACAGCGCACTAGGAGTTATATGGTTATTTATTGTCCATTTTATCGAAAAGTATTGGAAGTATTGATTTCCTGAAAGAACCATGGTAAAGCACCTAAAATTCTATGTACGTACACAAAATAACAATGTAACATCTTTGATCAAAATTCGTTGTTACATACGCGAAAATGTAAGTCACTTTGCGCGCGTGACAAAAGTGCAGCACGTCCATGGGTACCCAGTAGTTTTATGCGATTTACTTGGAAACTATGAGGTTCATGAAAAATCTGCGGATGCCATGAGAAAGCCCGTGAAATTCTACACAAGATGAAATAAAAATATAACCTCTCCGAGAAAACTTTCGCGCTTGAGTGGCCGGAGCAAAAAGTCAGTTCCCTGTAGGAAATTACTTTTAGTTTTTAGCTGTTTTCTCGAAAACTTAAATCTTATCAAAAAGCCACAAACTTTATTAGAAAGCTGATGAAATTCTCTCTCTAAGCAACTAATAATAATTTTTTGTATGACGGAAAACGTTCGAGCTATGATGTTGGGAAGTGAGATTGATGTTCCGAAATGTTTATTCACAATGGTCTATACTCTGTCTAAAATATGGAGTCACTTTAGGTGTGGCTGCCTGAGGCGTATGACCGCTAGCTGTGCTACCACTTTACCCCTGCTCCCGGCCACCAGGTCAGGTGATAGGGCGCAGTGCAGTGACCTTTTCACCCTACTTGACAATGTTGCACAAGCAATGCTGCCACAACTTACAGGGATGTATACAAACTCATTGTTTTGTCCTCAGAAAATGAATCGTATGTAGAATTATATGGTCTTATCAATGTACACAGAGTATTTAAACTCATTGGGAAGTAGTTAATAGTTAACAATATGAGACTCAGCTGTCTGAGGCAAATGACAGCAAACCCTTTTCTGTATCCTCCTACTTTCTCTATTCTCATTTCAAAGCCAAAGATGGCTGTTGCGTATATGTACGCAACGATCTATCTTGCTCTCATGTCCCTGAACTTGTTTCTTCTGAATTCTCTACTCTCTGGCTTCGGCTTTCTGTCATTCTCTGACTAAATATATCTGTGCTGTTTACTTATCTCCTAGTTCTACTGACTATCAAAAATTCTTTGACTATCTTACTTCTACGATGGAACACATTCTATCCATTTCTCCTTTCTCTGAAATCTCCATTCTAGGAGATTTCAATGTTCACCACCACCTTTGGCTCTCCTCCCCTTTCACTGATCCACCTGGTGAACAAGCCTACATCTTTTCTTTCCTTAATGACCTAGAGCAGCTTGTACAGCACCCTATCCGTATCCCTGACCGTCTTGGAAAGAGTTTCAACATACTTGACCTTTTCCTAACAACTAATCCTCCTGCTTACACTGTTAATCTTTTCTCTCCGTTGGGCTTCTCCGATCATAACCTTATTACCTTAACCTGTCCTATCTCTCTGGTACGGCCTGTGGACCCTCCAAAGAAACGCCGCCTGTGGCACTTTGGAGCTGAAGACTGGGAGGCTCTCAGGCAGTACTTCTTTGATTTTCCATGGAATGATTATTGCTTCCATGGCCGGGAGCCATCTGAGTGTGCCTTGCGCATTACGGAGGTTATTCTCTCCGGCATGGAATCATACATTCCTTTCTCATATCCTCTGACTAATGCAAGAAAGCCTTGGTTTAATCACGCTTGTTCTAATGCTGTCTGCAACAAGGAGAGGGCCTATAAGAAGTACCGGAGCCAACCCACTCCCGAATCACATCTTTTATATATTTCTGCCCGGAATCGTGCTAAGTCTGTTTTTCGTTCTGCTAAAAATAATTTCATCCGTGCTAAATGTTCTCAACTCTCCAACTCGAATTCTTCTCGCTCCTTCTGGCACCTTGCCAAAAACCTTTCTAACAACTTTACCTCATCATCCTTCCCTCCTCTTTTCTACTCTGATGGCTCTGTAGCTATTTCTTCTACTGATAAAGCAGATCTCTTCGCTCAGACTTTCTCCTCCAATTTCACCTTAGACGATTCTGGTGCTATTCCTCCATCACTTCCCCCCTCCGACTTCCTCTTGACGGACATTAAAATTTCTTCAGCTGATGTATTTTCTGCCATCACTGGCCTCAGTACCAACAAGGCATATGGGCCTGATGGAGTCCCTCCTCTTGTCCTCAAAAACTGTGTTTCTGTGCTTACACCCTACCTACGTAAATTCTTTTGCCTTTGTCTATCAACTTGTACCTTTCTTCTTGCTGGAAGTTTGCTCTTATTCAGCCAGTCCCAAAGAAGGGTGACCATTCCCAACCCTCTAACTATCGTCCAATTGCTTTAACATCCTGTATCTCAAAAGTTTTCGAGTCAATCCTTAACAGAAAAAGTTTAAAGCATCTTTTCTGTCACAACCTTCTTTCTGATCGTCAGTATGGGTTCCGCCAGGGACGCTCCACTGGCGATC
The DNA here is from genome assembly GCA_018397915.1 of Birgus latro. Taxonomy (NCBI): domain Eukaryota; kingdom Metazoa; phylum Arthropoda; class Malacostraca; order Decapoda; family Coenobitidae; genus Birgus; species Birgus latro. The sequence continues at coordinate 12,912 of JAGKTI010006452.1, forward strand.
TTCTCACCTACCTTTCAGACTCCTGGTCATTCTCCTTTCAGGACTTCAGCGAAAGCTTTGCCATTGCACTTGACATCTCAAAGGCTTTCGATCGAGTCTGGCATAAATCTTTAATTTCCAAACTGCCCTCCTACGGTTTCTATCCTTCTATCTGCGCCTTCATCTCTAGCTTCCTTTCTGGTCGTTCTAGACGGCCATTGTTCTTCTCCTAGACCTATCAACAGTGGTGTTCCTCAGGGCTCTGTCCTATCACCAACTCTCTTCCTTTTATTCATCAATGACATCCTAAGCTGTACATCTAACCCTATCCACTCATATGCTGATGATTCCACTCTTCACCTTTCCATTTGGTTTCCGCAGCGTCCATCTCAGCAGTTACTTCAACAAAAAAGGGATGAGGCTATGGCACACCTAATGTCTGACTTGGCTCATATCTCTGATTGGGGTAAAAATAATCTTATTTTTAATGCATCAAAAACTCAGTTCTTACACTTATCAACCCGACAAAATCTTCCACAGGATTACCCACTAATGTTTAATAATGTCCAGTTCAGTCCTGCATCATCCTTGAACATGCTTGGGGTTTCATTCTCTCGGGATTTGTCTTGGAAAGAACATATTACATCTCTTGTGAAATCTGCTTCCAAGAGATTAGGTGTGCTAAGCCGATTCCGAACTTTCTTTACCCCTGCACAGTTGTTGACCTTATACACGGGTTTTATTCGCCCGTGTATAGAGTACAACTCTCATGTGTGAGGAGGCTCCCCACATGCAGCTCTTCTCAATAGGGTGGAGTCAAAGGCTTTTCGTCTCATTAACTCTCCTCCTCATACTGATTCCCTTCAACCTTTGTCTCTTTGCCGCACTGCTGCATCTTTTTCTCTTTTCTATCGCTACTTCAATGGTCACTGTTCCTCTGAACTGTATGCTTGCATCCCTCCATGTCTACGACAAGCACGTAGTACCCGTCTAGCAACAAACTCTCACTCCTTTTCTGTCCATCTCTCTAATGCAAGAGTTAACCGATACTCCCAGTCCTTCATTTATGCAACTGGTCAACTGTGGAACTGTCTTCCTCTGTCTGTATTTCCTACTTCCTATGATCTCCAGTCTCTCAAATGCAGTGTGTCCAAGCATCTCGAAATGAACAGATCTTGAATTTGGCTCTTTTGTATTGTTTTTGCTTTTTCTTGGAAGGAACAGTATGCAGGCCTGTGGCCTTTGGTTCCTTCTTCCTTGCATTTAAAAAAAAAAAAAAAAAAAAAGCCTGCCAGCCCAACCTAAAGTGACTCGATAAATTAGATGGCGTATAATGTATTTCTATTCTTTTTTTTTTTTTTTTTTGCTGGAATAAACATCGGCAAAAAAGATGTAGTTTTTATGGCAATACAGTATATATTTGTTTGGATGGTGAAAATAAGGTGAGAATACATGTTTTCACAGGCACGCAGGGGGCTGGCGGAGAGGGGTGGTGGTATAAAATCGTCCGCCAGAAAACTTACCGAAACCTATCGTGTGCAGGAGGGTTAATAATAATGTTGCTATTTATAGGATTTTTTTTTCGTATTCAATCAAGTGCATATATATATACCTGTAAAGAAAGAATAACCAGAGAATCTTAGCTGAGGTGAAAATAAACACCGCCTTCTTAAAGTTCACTGTTGTGGGAAATATTTCCCCCCGAGCTGTTGTGCTTTTTACTTTAGGTGTCGATTGTTAAAGAGCAGAGGAAAACGTACTTGAGAGGTTTAAAAACCCAGAGATTACGTTCTGTTAATTCTTATTATTAATAAATTAAATGCTACTGCGTTTAACATTGGTAGACGACTATGTACATACATACATGTAAAACTGGAGAATTTTCCACTGACCTAAACTGCGCCTGCGTGGATGACGTGGTAAGGATGAAAAGCCCACGATCAAACGGGAGGCCAGTTTTAATGTCTATCTATCTATTGCCAGACACCATAATCCCGTAAGGGGTGGCCATTTGACACTGAGTTAGTTGTTTTACAGGGAGGGGCACTAACCCTCCACCAACCCACTTGTTGACACGTAGGTAGCGTGTATGGTTTGGTTATATGGTTACCACCCAGCGTTGTAAATGGTTTCTTGGCTTACAGGAAACCATTTGGCTTGTCACTGAATATAAAACCACCTGTAAAGGAAAGAAAAGCAATAAGAAATGACAGGAAGGATGAGAGAAATAGGAAGAGAGGAGGGCAGGCACAGAAAAAGAATGATAAAGGCTAAGGAAGAAGTAGGCAGCACTACAACAAGTGAGTGGATGATGGTGAGAAACAGGAAGAGAGGAGGGCAGGCACAGAAAAAGAATGATAAAGGCTAAGGAAGAAGTAGGCAGCACTACATCAAGTGAGTGGATGATGGTCGCCACCACCTACCACAGTTTTAATGTATATACAGTATATCTATCTGTAGAAAAGAGGGAATATCTTGTTTAGTTTAATTAAAGCTAAGATTAGATTAAGTTAGATTCACCTTGTGTATTTTACGGAGTAAGTTAGCTGTATTTGACGTAATTAAGCAATAGTTGGCAACTCTTCTATCCTATGAGGGACAAGAAGCTCGCCATCTTGCACACTCCTAGAATAGATTTCACTCCGTGAGTAGCTGCGCTAAACTCCTGTATTGTACATACACCCCCAAAGGACGCCTGATTGCCCAGGAAAGACCGAAACAGCACGCCCGTCGTCATCTTGTTGTTCGACTCAATACGTAGCTAAGTGACCTTGTTGATTTGGCCAAATCTTAGGGAACTAGCTAGTATATGAGAGGTGTTTGTAGGTGAGTTAGGGGATTTAATTGCCTAATTTACTCACGAGACTTATGCAAATTTACCTCTGTTAAACTTAGATAAACTTCTCTAGTAAGGAGTATCAAGGACGCTCGTTTTTTTTCACATTTTGGTGCCCCGATTGAGGATAGCAGATGTGTGCAGAGGCGTTGAGCGACTTTACGGTAGCGTTCGTAGGGCACAGCTTATTGCCACGTCACGTGGAAGTAGAATACGTGGAAATACGTATATACAGAGCTCCTGGGGGAAAGGCAAGTTCCTTTTCCGAGGATGAGCGGCTGAATGCCGTATTAGAATGGGAGCATGATCGTACTATTCTTTTTCTGGGAGGAAATGACATCAGTGAAGATTCAGATGTTAATGAAATTGTGGAAAATATACTTGCAGTGGTAGGAGCCATTGAAGGCTCGTGTAAATCTGCAGTAGCAATAACCCTTCTTGAGCCTAGGAACCTACCATATGGTGCATCTGTTTGTTATGGTACCTACAGATTCATGAGTAGGGCCATAAACCGGAAGTTACAGAGGATTAGGAAAGGGCAGGATTTCATTCATTTCAATGCAAAGCCTTTCCAAGCCTACCAAAAACCAGATGGCATCCATTGGAATCATAAAGGCAGAGAAGCGGTTCTGCAAAAATTCATAAATTACATAGAGCATAAGAAGGAAAGGTTCTATGCTGTGCAGGCCTTGGGTGGTCCTATGCTGTAATGAGTGTGGAGATAATGACTGCCCCAGAGGTTTAATAGCCCAGGGAGATAGGTATAAAGCCATAAGGCAAATCCCTACACTCCTTAAAATTTAAAATGTTAATTATTACTGAGCTCCGGAGAATTGTGATTATTTTGGAACATGAGTGTGGGAAGGACAAAATTACCCCAGAGGTTTAATAACCCAGGGAGATAGGTTTAAAGCCATAAACCCTATTCCCACACCCCTCAAAATTTAAAATGAATAACGATGGAGTTCAGTAAATCTGGGTTGTAAAATTAAAAAAGAAAAAAAAAAAGGGTTGTACTCCCGTAACTTAGAAATCAGTAACAATGTCTATTTCCTTGTTGCAAAAATCAGCTAGTGGTAAGGCAGGATGGGTAACGAGAGCTATACTGGACTGTAAACAGTCATTAGAGGAAACACCTCCAATTAAGGAGAAATTAAGTAGTCCGTTGAACATATTAAAAGAAAGATGGGCCAAGTACGAGGAAAGTTATACTAACTTGGAAGCAGCCATCGTACAAGCTGTTGATAAAGATCTTTTGGAAGCAGAAACCTCCAAATTTGAAGGTAAATTGGAGGAATATCTAGCATTAGTGAAGCTGGTTGAATTTAAATTAGCCAGTATTATCAACGGAACAAAAGCTGTGGAACAAGCGAGTAAAGCTGCATTACCGCAAATTGCGCTTCCAGAGTTTGATGGGGAGCAGAATTGGAAATCCTTTTGGGATCAGTTTAAATACTTAGTCCATGACAGAACAGATCTCCCTAATGTGAGCAAGCTCGCATATCTGTTAGGACAGGTCAAAGGGATGCCTTACAAACTGACAAAGGAATTACCTGTGGAGGAAAGCAATTATGAGGCAGCTTTGGCTATCCTTAAGCAGAATTATGAAGATAAGGAGCAAGCCATTACCCAATTATTAAAGGCTCTGATTGAACTACCCATTCCTAAACATGATTTTGAGTCCTTGCAAAGTTTTCGGATTGCGATAAGTTGTAATTTAAAGGCCTTAGGTACTTATGAAGATGTTAAGGCAGCAGACTGGGTGCTTTCTAGAACTGTGTCCTTAAAACTTCTACCAAGAACTAAGGACGCTCTGTATGGCAGGTACCAGAAGGATAATTTCTCCTGTGAGGAGATTGAGAAAGGCTTGATGCAACTCTGTAAACACTTGCAAGGAACAGTGAAGCCTGTTGAAAATAAATCAAAGGCTGAAATAAGGAAAAGAACCACTAACCAACTGGCTGGGAAAGCCAAGCCAAGAATAGGTAAGGCTGTACCTAAGGAAGAGATAGGTACTTTTCTTAGCTCTTTAAAGTCTGAGGATAAATTAATAAAGACAGGGGATAGACAAGCTGATGAAAGTAAGAAGGTAAAAATTTTCAGGGTAAAGGACAAGAAGGTTTGTGTGTTTTGTGGTGAACAACATTCCAGTGCATCTTGCCAACAGTATCCTGATTATGCTTCTAGAATAGTGAGGCTTCAGGAATTGGGATGTTGTATGATTTGTATGAATAGCGAACATGGTTCTGCTGACTGTAAAATTAAACTAAATCTTTGTTTCAAATGTAAAAAGGACAATCATCATAGTGCTTTGTGTCCAAGAATGATGAAACATGAGGTTCCTAAAACTGCAAGTGTCAATATGACAGTTGCGGAAGCAAATACTCCAGTAACGATGCCAGCTGCAGTTCCAATTGCTGATGTAAAGGTAATGGGTGAAAATAGGAACATATTAGTATGTACTCTTTTTGATACAGGTGCACAGAAAACTTTCATTTCTGCAGACATTGTAGATAAATTAAAGTTACCTGTTGTCAGCAAGGTAAATCTAGCCATTACAGGGTTCTTAACTACTAAAGAAGCACAGTCCTTTGATTTAGTTAGACCCTTAATACAACTTGGCAGATATAAATGTATAACAGCAGCTGTACTGGATAAGATGGAAACCAGTATTTATATAAAGGGACTAAAGGAAACTTCTGATAATTTGCAAAGCTCAGGGATAAGATTGGCAAAACATAATGTAAAATCAGATACTGTGGGTCCCATAAAAATGATAATTGGATCAGATTACTGTGGAAGATTCTTACACAGGACCTTTAAGAAGAATAAAGTACAGTTGTTCAAGAGTCCAAGAGGTAGCCTTATTATGGGTCAGTTGCCTTTTCCTAAGAAAGACAAAGGAGAGGCCAAATTAGTAGATTCAGTCTTTGTTACCCCCACACAGTCATTGATGGTAGCTAGAATAGGTGCAGAATTAGAACCTACTCAAATAAATGACTTGTTAGATGAAAAAATTGAACCTGTACACAAACTTTGGGACCTAGACAGTGTAGGAATACACACTGAAGACCCAACCCCTGAAGATAAAATAACTTTGGATTTGTATAATCAGTCTGTGGAAATTAAGGATGGACAGTATTGGGTAGGATTACCATGGAAACTAAACCATTTGGAATTACCTACAAATTTCCAAGCAGCTAAAGCTCAGTTAAATTCTCTTCTAAGGAAGTTGAGAAACAATCCAGAACATTTAACCATATATGATAATATTATTAAGGATCAAATGAAGAATAAATTTATTGAAGAATTAGAAGTCCCTGTTAACCATAAAGAGGGACATTATCTACCACATCATGCTGTAAGCAAAGATTCAGTAACAACTCCCATAAGGATAGTTTTCAATTGTAGTAGTAAAGCGTCCAAGGGGTCAGCCAGCTTAAATGATTGCCTAAACTGTGGACCTACACTAACAGAGAAGTTAGGGAATGTATTACTAAAATTTAGAGAGAAACCTTATGCTTTTACAGCAGACATTAGTAAGGCTTTTCTCAGAATAGGATTGAGGGAGGACGATAGGAAATTTACAAAATTCCTCTGGCCTCAAGACCCTCAAATTGAGGATAGTCCATTGAAAACCTACTGTTTCCGGTCGGTGCTCTTTGGCTCTTGTGCTAGTCCTTTCCTACTTTGCAACACATTGAAGCATCATTTTGAAAGGGCCAAATGCCCAGAAATAGGGCAGGCTTTTTACATGGATAATTTACAAGGTGTTGCTGATACAGAGACGGAAGTATTAAAGGCTTATGAAGTAGCCAATTCCGAATGTGGGAAGGCAAATTTGCCGCTACAGAGCTGGAATACAAATTCACCGCTTTTGAGGAATAAAATACAAAAGGACTATCCAAATACTGACATTCCCGAAACTCAAAATGTGTTGGGTCTTAACTGGGATACAAAGGCTGATGAAATAAGTTTAAAGCCGATTAAGTTCTCTGATGTCACTCTCACCAAGAGGTCCCTGTTAAGTCAGGTCTCCATGTTATTTGACCCATTAGGATTAGTCAGTCCTATAGTTATTAGGGGAAAATGTTTAGTGCAAGAGGCTTGGCGAGAAAAGTTAGACTGGGACACAGAATTAGGTGAAACGTATGCTGAACAGTGGGAACAGATTCAGAAGGAATTTGAAAAATCATCAAGTATATGTATTCCCAGGATGATAAACAGTAACGAGAAGTCACATTTACACATTTTTTGTGATGCTTCTCAGAAGGCATATGGAGCAGTAGCTTATTGTGCAACAGGACATGACAGTAAAATTATTATGTCCAAAGCCAGAGTTGCACCAATTAAGGGAAGAACCCTACCTCAAATGGAATTGGCTTCCATAGAGATAGGAACTACATTGGCCAGGTATCTAACCACTACTCTGGATACTCAGTTTGAGGATACTTATATATGGACTGACAGTGAAATTTGTCTTTACTGGATAGGAAAGGATGACAGTAAAATTCCTTTTGTCCGCAATAGAGTGAAGACTATAAGAGAAATGTCTTCTAAATTTAAGTTTATGCATGTATCCTCTAAACAAAATCCAGCTGATTTACTTTCAAGAGGTTCCACAGTAAAGAAACTGATCAAGGATGACTTGTGGTTTAAAGGTCCTAAATGGTTACTCACTAAGGACTGGCCTGAGCAAAAACTGTATAGTATTGCTGAGGTTAGTGTTGTAAACTTGGATCCAGTAGTACCTGAGCCAGAAATAACTGACATTAGCAGATTCTCATCTATAAAACAACTCATTAACACCACTAGGTTAGTTGTAAAATTTTTGAATAAGAAAGGGGGGTTTAAGAAGTTTGATCCCATGGAATATTGGTTGAGAAGGATACAAAGGAAGTATTATGGAGAGATTTTTAACCTTTTATGTCAAGGCACTGATAAGAACAAATTGATCCGAGATTTAGGCTTGTTCTTAGACGGAAAGGGTCTGACTAGATGCCGTGGCCGAATAATAAAGGCTGATTTACCTCTCCAAACTAGACATCCTATACTGCTACCCAAGAAAGATTATTTTGTAGAGTTAATTGTAAAGGAAGCCCATGACTTGACTCTACATGGAGGTGTGCCACAGACCTTGGCCCGAGTCCGCGAAAGGTATTGGATCCCTAAGGGTAGATCGGTTGTAAAGAAATATCTCAAAGGCTGTATAATATGCAGGAGGTATGAGCAAAGGCCATATGACTACCCAGGACCACCTGCTTTACCAGAGGATAGGGTAAATGTTAGTAGTCCCTTCAAGGTAACTGGAGTTGATTACACAGGGGCTATAACTGTTACGGGTGAGGGAACTCCCCATAAGGTGTATATATGTTTGTTTACTTGCACCTACACGAGGGCAGTCCATCTAGAAATGGCAGAAGATCTCAGTTCAGAGACATTCCTGAATGTATTTAGAAGATTTGCTGCTAGAAGGTCTTGTCCTACCAGATTAATAAGCGACAACGGAACTAATTTCGTTGGAACAGCACCTTTACTTTTGAACATAATGAATGACCCAAAGGTTAAGACAGCACTGGGAATCCGAAATTGTATCTGGCAGTTCATTGCTCCAAGAGCACCATGGCAAAATGGATTTACAGAAAGAATGATTGGAATAGTAAAGAACTGCCTAAGGAAAACTCTACACAGAACTAAGATCACCAGAGAGGAACTGAGAACGGTGATAACTGAAATTGAGGCTAGGATTAATAATAGACCGTTAACCTATTTAGATGATGCTAGCCTTGGAATTGAAGCATTGACACCTGCTCATATGTTGCATGGCAGGAAACTTCATCCAATACCTTGTGTGGATATCCAGGAGGAAATAAATGATCCTACAATTGGAACTAATGAACTAGGACAACATCTGCGCGCGGGATACCAACGTCTTAAAAGGGTATTGGACATCTGGAATAGACACTGGAGTGAAGAATATCTCTTGAGCCTAAGAGAAAGATATTATGGGGCTCAGGCTGCCAGCAACAAATCAGTTATAAATATAGATGTGGTCTTAGTGAAAACCGAACAACCAAGATCCCAGTGGACGTTAGCTAAGGTGATTTCCACACATCCAGACTCAGAGGGGGTGCTAAGACTTGTAAAAATTAAATGTAGGGGACATCTCAGTATGAAAACGATAGATAAACTGGTGCCCCTAGAGTTAACGGCTCCCCTGGAAACAGAGGATGGTGGAGAACAATTGGGTCAAGATGTGCGACCTAGAAGGGTCGCGGCACAGGGCTCTAGAGATCAGTGGAGAGAGCTTTGGGCAAAGGGACATATTACATGATACAGCGTATCATTTTTCGCCCGGCCCCAAAACTGTGGGAAATATTTCCCCCCGAGCTGTTGTGCTTTTTACTTTAGGTGTCGATTGTTAAAGAGCAGAGGAAAATGTACTTGAGAGGTTTAAAAACCCAGAGATTACGTTCTGTTAATTCTTATTATTAATAAATTAAATGCTACTGTGTTTAACATTGGTAGACGACTATGTACATACATACATGTAAAACTGGAGAATTTTCCATTGACCTAAACTGCGCCTGCGTGGATGACGTGGTAAGGATGAAAAGCCCACAATCAAACAGGAGGCCAGTTTTAATGTATATACAGTATATCTATCTGTAGAAACGGGGGAATATCTTGTTTAGTTTAATTAAAACTAAGATTAGATTAAGTTAGATTCACCTTGTGTATTTTACGGAGTAAGTTAGCTGTATTTGACGTAATTAAGCAATAGTTGGCAACTCTTCTATCCTATGAGGGACAAGAAGCTCGCCATCTTGCACACTCCTAGAATAGATTTCACTCCGTGAGTAGCTGCACTAAACTCCTGTATTGTACATACACCCCCAAAGGACACCTGATTGCCCAGGAAAGACCGAAACAGCACGCCCGTCGTCTTCTTGTTGTTTGACTCAATACGTAGCTAAGTGACCTTGTTGATTTGGCCAAATCTTAGGGAACTAGCTTGTATATGAGAGGTGTTTGTAGGTGAGTTAGGGGATTGAATTGCCTAATTTACTCACGAGACTTATGCATATTTACCTCTGTTAAACTTAGATAAACTTCTCTAGTGAGGAGTATCAAGGACGCTCGTTTTTTTTTCTCACAACTGTCATTATTTTCCAAATAATTCCACTTAATGCTTTCCAGCTATTCTCATAAGCACTGGAGCTATACAAACTTTACTAACTTAATTACACTTAACCCAAGGCGTCCCGTCAATGTACGTGTACGTTGCAATGTTTTGTCACGGTGACACCCATCGATGTACTGGTATGTTATGCAATTGCAAGGTCAGTTATTTGCATATTTTTCAAGTTTCACGGGTGATTTTCGGTAGGCATATGTGGGAGACCTTCCCCTATCTGCTGTCAAGTGGGAATACTGCCTGGCCCCACCTGACCCCCCCTCCCCCCCACAGTCGGCAATTCAGTTAGCAGTGACCTGGCCAGTAAAGACATGTCACACCATGGTCTCTCCAATGATGAAATTCACGGTGAAAGTGATTCCTGAGGTGGAAGACAAAGAAATAAAGTAGCTAGAGGAAGAAACAAACAGAAGTGAGGAGGTGATAATGTCGTAAAGGAGGGTGCCATATGTGGATGTGTTTGGTGATTGAACAATGCTTATATTGCCTATATTATTGTGTGAAAACCAATATAGTCGTGTACTACACATAAATTCGTACCAAATAAATAAATAAATACGTAATTTAAAGTGCCTTGAATTAGTTAATGTTATGCTATGTATTTGCGGGTCGGTTTCTCGCCCTCAAATATGCAGACTACAGTGGGTCCCTATTCTAGACCGGGTCGGTAATTCTAAGGAAAAGGACTGGACACAAAAACAAGGCAGTGACTGTTACACACGTATATTACAAATATCTTCCCAGAGACAATAATACATCAACAGATACACTAGATGCTGGGTTGGCTGGGGATGGGTTAACACCTTAACACAAGGTTTTACTTGACTGGAAATCTGTCACTATACCAGCTTGTAGAAAGTATGGTAATATTTACCCAGCACTTATGGCGCATAAAATACACTTATGATTCAGAACACAGGAGTGAATTTACTACAATTTCCCAATCTCGTATAGCACTGGACGGCACTGATACATGAATTACGTTAACACCTGTCACAGACACTCACCTGGCTGGAAGTCTCTCGAATAGAGTCTGCCGAGCAGTGATCACTGAAGGGGGGACTCCGGTATTCTAGCGGGAAATTTGGAGATGGCTAGACATACCATAACTAATGTACCTGGTCACTGGGGTGGGTGGAGGTTTAATACACAAGGGGGAGGCGCGATATCCTTTCCTTCCATTAGTCCCTGTAGTGTTTCACTCGCGTGCCTGTACACTAGGGAAGGAGAGTTTTAATCAAAAAAGGAATGGCACGATCGACATATTATTATTGTTCTGTTGGTCACTGTGGCGTTTCATTCACTGGGGGATGCACGGGACTCCACTTGGGTTATAGATTAGGCCAAAGTTACTATTGGGCTCGTTCAATCTTACACTATGGGTTCCTGGTCACTTTATCACTAGAATATATTATAAGGAATCACTTGCATGGTATAAACTAATGCACACATATCTCTGGGTCTAGAAGGCACACACATAGGTAAAGTCCACTCATTTCACGATCACTGGTTGGCCGCAGGTTGATTCCTCTGTCCGGAGGAAGGACAGAGTGACGCGCCCCTGGGCAGGGGCCCACACGTAGTCATGGGACTAAAGGCTAGGCCTGAAGAGAGCCAGGAGACAGGCCTGACGTCGAGTCTGGGAGAGACTCGGAGAGGTTTCGCCCACAGGTAAGTCGCACCCTGGTGTCCGGGGCAACTCCCGGGGTGACTGAGGACCCAGGATACTGGAACCTGGGGCAGCTGGACTGCAGCAACAGCTGGAGGGCGGCATCGCCATCAGGGTCGTCACACGGGAACCTCGGGCCGGGGGTGTAGTGGACACGGCCCGACTTCGGCTGCTAGGTCTGCTGGGGCTCAGCTTTGGCTGCTGTTCACACTGGTGGAGTTGCAGGGAACCAAGGCCTCGGGTGAGGCCTTGCCACGGCTCGGGGGAAGGGTCCTCTTTGGCTGCAGGATCTCCTGTGGGAGAGAAGTGGACTGTGGCCTGCTCTACCTCTGGCCTGACGTGACTAGGGGCCGATGTCGTAGTGGCACAGGGGACTACAGCTCCGGGGCGGCTAGTGGCCTGCTCTACCTCTGGCCTGATGTGACTAGTGGCCAACGTCATAGTGGCACAGGGGGTTGTAGCTCTGGTGCGGCTAATGGATCGTACCGTGGAGCTAAAAGGACTAGTAGCAGAGGGACGGACTATGGTCGATCCTGCCTCATACCCAGTACGGCTTGTGGCGGGTACTGTGGCGCTACTCTGGGGGGAACGACTACAGGAGTCAGACGACTTGTGGCCCGTCCTATCCTGCAGCGGGGATGCAACTAGGGAACAGCCTATGGCCGGTTCTGCCCCGTACCCGGTGTGACAATGGCCAATATCGCGGCGCTGCGTGGAGTTGTAAACTCCACCCCTTACCTGGCGAGTGGAATACCAGCCGGAGACTAGGCGCCGGCGACTGCTACCTTTCTGGGGCATTGGCTGGGAGTAAGAGGGGCACTGGGGAGGGATACAGGTGCGCTGTTCCTGCTCCGAGTCGTTCAGTATCAGTGGCGGCTCCCCGGTGGTACTGGGGATGTTGGGGGTGTTGGTGTCATCCACATCGGCCGTCGCGTTGTCTGCGGCCTTAACCCATAACTCCTGTATTTCAGTTAACCCTCCCATAGTTCGTTTTCTTTGAAGCCAGGTACCCTGAGAGAGAACGAAAAGCGAAGGCTGCCTGTCACCTATACATTTATAAGCTCAAGAGGGTGATTTCTTTATGAATTTTCGATGTTTCTCACCAAAAAGGAGGTTTGAGCCCCCCCAGAAAAAAATCCGAAATTGCTCGGGACTGGGGGATATCGGAGGTGGGAAATCGGTCAGGACGTGACGGGTTAATGCTTGACAACACTTCACTATTTTCACGAGTCCCGATGATATACGAACTTCAATAAATACTGATTTCACAAGTACCAAAAATATACAGACTTCACTGCCCTGACACTGCACTACACTCAAAGTGAACTGAAAACCAACTGAACTTGAACTAGTCCCTTCTCCATCCTTCTATAAGCTTGCATTACTCGAGAAACTTCTATATTTTTCCAGAGTTCTGGTGTATTCTAGAGAGAGAGAGCACAGTTACCAACTTGGAGACAACCCAAAACATGCAAGAGTTTTCTTACATTACATAACACTGCGTTACGTCCCCAGTTCCCACACTGCCACAGGTTCCAACAGCAGTAGTGCAGTATAGGAAAGACTTTCCCCAGCGAGTTGTTCTTCCTATGGTCAGCCTTTAGGTGTACAGCACACAAGATCAGCTGAGGCGAAGATAAACACTGGCTACTTAAAGTTGACTGTCTTTATTTTCCAAATAATTCCGCCTAATGCTTTCCAACTTCACTTCACTATTCACACAAGCACTGGAGCTATACGAACTTTACGAACTGCATTTATGCTTACTGCTTAACAGCACTTCACTATTTTCACAATAAAACTTCAATAACTTCACAAGTACCGAAAATGTACCAACTTCACTGACACTGCACCGACACCCAAATAAACTTCATTCAAACTGACTGAGGCCCAACTAATCCTTAACCCTTCAAAACTTCCTACACTCTCATTCCCCATCCTTATATAACATTGCATTAGTCAGGAAACTTCTAGCATGAACTCCACGGTGCGACAAAGTTGCCAACTAAGAGACAACCAACGTACGCCTGTCTTCTTACATTACATAACACTCTGAATCATTTACCAAACGAACTTAAGTACGTGATCTAACCTGCCGAGTCCCATCAACGTACGATGCACGTCGCTACTTTTTTCCACGGACAGACCCAACGACATACTCCGTACATCACGCAATTGCAAGGCCCATTGTGTGCACATTTTTCAACATTCGCGGGTGATTTTTGGTAGGCATATGTGGGAGACCTTCCTCTACCTACTGTCAAGTGGGGATACCGCCTGGCCCCTCCTAACCCCCCTACCCCCTCCCCTCCCACTGGGCAATTCACCTGTTAGCAGTAACCTAGCCAGTACAGGTATGTTGCCCCATGGTCTCTCTAATGACGAAATTCACGGTGAAAGTGATTCCTGAGGTGGAGGACAAAGAAACAAAGAAGCTAGAGGTAGAAACAAACAGAAGTGATGAGGTGGTAATGTCATAAAGGAAGGTGCCATATACTGGGGTTTTGGGTAAATGAACAATGCTTATAAATGCCTATATTATTGTGTGAAAACCATTATAGACTTTTATTACACATAAATTCGTACCAAATAAATGAAATAAATACGTAATTTAAAATGGCTTGAATTAGTCAACCCTTCCATAGTTCGTTTTCTTGGCCAGGTACCCTGAAAAAGAAGGAAAACGTAAGGTTGAGTGACACCTGTATCAACATTTTTTTACCTCAAGATCGCGATTTCACTATGAATTTGCGATGTTTCTCACCAAAAGCGAAGGTTTCAGCCAAAAAACAAAAAGTCGAAAATTGGTCGGGATCTGGGGGTAGGCTGGGTAAAAAACCGGTCGGGACTCGGCGGGTTAACGAACAATCACGTAAATAAAACATTATAGAGAAAAAGAGTATAAAAATTAATGCATAAATTACGAAATAACTATGCTCACTAACATCAGGCAATCTGGCAACTCTGACTCGCACTGCCAAATGCCCAGAATCTGAGAGATGCTTCTCGACTTCCTAACTGGCAAATCCCCCTTTGTAACACTACCCCCTCCCTAGTTCTTTGTCGTCCTGACAAAACTGCACAATATATACAAACATAAACCTTAATCCTAATGAAACATCTAACTATACACAAAATTTTTCTTCAACTTATCAGGTCTTCTTCTGTGCCACTTCCGACGATGTCCTTGCTCCTCCACACAGTCCACTCCTCCTGGAAGGTCTGGGTCCTCTTCCTGATTCACTTCTTCCCTCAGGAAACTGTCACCCTCCTCTTGCACTTCACCTCCGTGGTCCTCCTCAACATCCTCGGCTGTGGGAGAGCATGATCCCTTGGAGACGCCCCAGCTGTACTGTCCCGGCCCATGGTACTGCCACAGACGATTCACGTGTACCACCTTTGGGCAAGACTTCCTGCCTCCCCGAATCCAATACATTACGTCTGACAGGTGGTCCAACACAGTGTAAGGCCCGTCCCATGGGCTCTGCAGCTTCAGTGACTGTCCCTTCTTTCGCTGAGGAATGTATAACCAAACTTGATCGCCATCCTTGAAGCTCACCTCACTTGCCTTGGTATAATACTTGCACTTCATCACCTCTCCTGAAAACTTGAGGGCTCCTCGCACTTGATGATGTACCTCAGCCAGCCATTCTTGAAGGTGCTTCGCATAGCCAGTGGTGTCTATAGGCAGCTCTTCACCAGGTGGTCTTCCCATTAACAAGTCAACGGGTAAGCGTAACTCGTGGCCCAACATCAGTTTTGCAGGGGTGTAGCTGGTAGACTCATGGGATGCAGAACGATATGCCATCAAAAACGCAGGTAATTTCTGGTCCCATTCTGTTTGTCCATCTATGCAGTACTTGGCCAGTTCTTGTCCTAGGGTCCAGTTGAATTTCTCCACCATCCCATCTGACTGTGGTCTTATTGGGGTCATCCTGGTCTTCTTGATCCCCAACAGCTGGCAGCACTCACGGAACACAGCTCTTGTGGCATCCCAAAACGACAGAAAAACTGGTCAACCAACACCTGAGCAACAGTCGCAGCCTCTTGATCAGGGATGGCATAGGCTTCTGGCCACCTTGTGAAGTAGTCCATCGCGACACATATATATCGGTTTCCACTTTCCATAAGTGGCAAAGGTCCAGCAATGCCCACTGCGACTCTTTCCATCGGTGCACCCACTTGGTACAGCTGAAGGGGGCCGCAACCACGTTTCTTGGGTCCCTTCTTGCCACAGCACACATCGCAGGCCCGACACCACTCTTCAACATCCTGACGCATGCCAGTCCAGTAGAACCTCTGTCACAGCCAGCTTAGAGTTTTCTTCACTCCCAGGTGCCCACTGGTGATCTGGTTATGGGACTTATCTCCTCATCTTCTTCGGAACCACCAGTTGCCAATACTTGCTGAGGCCATCGGGTGTCTCCCACTGACGCTCCAGTAGTCCATTATTCAAACGAAGAAGGTCCCACTGACTCCAGCAACTCTTGGTTGCAGGGCTCAACGTGGAAACTTCTTCCCAAGATGGTTGCACTGTACTCCGCTGCAGCCACTCTGGCACTAGCTGTAAATCTGCATCCTCCAATTGCATCCTCTTCAGGTTTGCTTCATCTGACGTTGGCCCTGTCACTGTAGTACGGCAGCATTTCTTACTATGATCTCCCTTTTTCTTCTTTGGACACTCAGAACTGAAGTGTCCCACCTCACTACATGTCCAACATGCTGTTTTTACAACTGAAGATTTCCTTGCACTACTCTGTTCTTGCTCCTTCTTCCATTTGTGACAATCCTCCTTCTTGTGTCCCAGCTTCCCGCAGAACCAGCAACCTCCTCTGATCTTCTGTTCTCTCTTTCACTTCTTGCAATCCACTTTCCGATGTCCTGGCTTTTCACAGTACCAGCACCATCCTTCAAATTTTTCCATTTCACATACCTGCCCTTTTCTTGCCTTGAATCCTGCACTACGACCTGTCTGAAAAGTCGACGTACTTGACCTGACATAGGACTCAAACTCTAGAGCCCTGGCAAGTGCTTCTTGCAAACTTCTGGGTTGTGCCTGCTTCACCTGCACTTTCAACTCTGTACTGTCAAGAGCATCGATGAACTTGTCCCTCAGTAGAATACCCAACAGGTTAGGTGCTGCTCCAGGGTATGCCTTATATGCCATACTCTCCAGGTCATGAGCATGCTGCTGTAGGGGTTCTCCCTGAGCCCGTACACGGCTCCAGAATCTTGCTCTGTAAACCTCAGTCTGGTACATGGTTCCATATCTGTGCTCCAGCACTTCTACTAGGGACTAATAACTGTTCCTCTCCATCAGTGACATCTGGCCCAGAATATCCATTGCGGCACTCTTAAGGCTAGTAGCAAGCTGAACTGCCTTCTGCCTATCACCCCAGCCATTCTGATCCGCAAGCAACTCGAACTGTGCACGGTAAGCTTCCCAAGATACTCTACCATCAAATTCCTGAGGTTTCTTTTTAACTGGACCCCCATTATAGCCACATATTTCATTGGTTTGGGGTCTAAAAACTGGGGCATCATAATTAAGGCCAGGACTTAAAACTTCTACATTCTGATTTACTCAACCCTGTAGTGCTACCCTTAGATGCCTGGGATCCGTCAAGATTCACCATACACTGTCCATTCCTTTCATGTGCTCCCTGTACACTAACTTGAGGCTCAGCAGTGCAATATTTCTCTACAGCCTCCATTTTCTCACTGATTATCTTTACATGGTCAACTACATGCTTCAACTGACTATCTACATGCTGTCTGCACTCCGTCACTACTTTCTCACTAATCTCCAGCTGGCTGTCCACATGCTGTTTGCTCTCTGTCACTATTTTCTCACTAATTGTCTTCAACTGGTCGTCTACATGCTGTAAACTCCATCACATTATTTCTTACCTCATACATTTGCTGCTCTAGCTTGGCATCTACTTCTTCCTTCATTTCCCCCATGAATGCATCTAGCTGCCCTTGCACCCTGAGTTGTACCTCCCTCTGTTGTTCCTGTAATATCTCTTGAAGCTGTTCATATCGTTGTTTCTGTTCTTCATTCTGTGCCTGTATATTCTTTCATTTCCTTCCTGAGCTCTTTCTGTTCTTCACGTTGTGCTTCTAGTTTTTCACTCTGTGCTTGCAGTTGTTCCTTGAGTTCTTTCTGTCCTTCACTCTGTGCCTGTATTAGCTTCACAATCGTCGCCAGGGAAATTTCCTCCTCCTCCTCCTGCCCAGCTCGAGACCTTCTCTTCACACCTCCTTGCTCCATATCTAAGATTAGACTCACTGCAGCCCTGAAATTATCCCACACTCCTGACACCAGTGTTACGTCCCACGTCCCCACACTGCCACAAGCTCCAACAGCAGTAGTGCAGTATAGGAAGGACTTTGCCCATTGAGTTATTCTTCCTATGGTCAGCCTTTAGGTGTACAGCACACAAGATCATCTGAGCCTAAGATAAACATTGGCTACTTAAAGTTGACTGTCTGTATTTTCCAAATAATTCCACTTAATGCTTTCCAACTTCACGTCACTATTCACACAAGTACTGGAGCTATACGAACTGCAGTTACGCTTACTGCCTAACAGCACTTCACTATTTTCACAATAAAACTTCAATAACTTCAAAAGTACCAAAAATATACCAACTTCACTGACACTGCACCGACACCCAAATAAACTTCACTCAAATTGACTGAGGACCAACTAATCCTTAACCCTTCAAAACTTTCTACACTCTCATTCCCCATCCTTATATAACCTTGCATTAGTCAGGAAACTTCTATGAACTCCACGGTGCGGCACAGTTGCCAACTAAGAGACAACCAACATAAGCCTGTCTTCTTACATTACATAACACTCTAAATCATTTACCAAACGAACTTAAGTACATGATTTAACGAACAATCAGGTAAATAAAACATTATAGAGAAAAAGAGTATAAAAATTAATGCATACCTTACGAAATAACTATGCTCACTAACAGCAGGCAATCTGGCAACTCTGACTCGCACCGCCAAACGCCCCCAGAATCGGCGAAATGCTTCTTGACTTCCTAAGCAAATCCCCCTTCGTAACAACTGTAAATTATTTACTATACAAATTTAAATTAAATTACATAATTTAATGAACAATCACGTAAATACAACATTATAGAGAAAAAGAGCACAAAAAATTACTGTACAACTTACGAAATAACTACGCTCACAAACAGCGGGTAAACTGGCAACTATAACTCGTACCTGAAGCAGGTACGGCAAACCTTGGGAAACGTCGAGAAAAATCTCGACTACCTGACTGGCAAATCTCGCTTCTTAATAGTCTGAATCACTCTGTCAGCTTAAAATTGCTAGAAACCATGCAAAAGCTGTAATAAATCTCGCTAAAGCAAATTTTCTTCAAAATCAACCCCTAATGACAATAGAATATTCTGGTCAACTCTCATTTCTTTCAATAATAACTTTAACAAGTCTTTATACATTCCCCCACTAAAATCTTCAGATGGCAACATTACAAACGAAAAGCAAAATATATCTTTGCCAGTACATTTGCCAGAAATTCTACCATAGAGGAAGGCAGCCAGAACGTCCCAGTACTAGAACTTGACTCCCGAAATTGTTCCACTTAAAATACAGACAAGATAAGTAAAATTCATCCTAGACAATTTTCCAACCAACAAAGCTCCAGGCCCCGATGGAATTCCTCCAATTGTTTTGAAAAAACGTTCCCCAGAACTTGCCTCTGTTCTAGCTAAATTATTCAGATTATGCATACGTACTTCTTCATTCCATAATTCATGGAAAGAAGCCAATATCCACCCAATTCCAAAGAAAGGAAGTTCCTCTGACCCCTCTGATTACAGGCCAACTGCATGGTGTCACCTCTTCTCGTGGTAAAGTATTTGAAGTTTTAATTAATAAGCACATAGTTAAACATATTGAAGCCAACAACTTAATTAGTGATAGACAATATGGTTTTCACCACGAAAGATCCACCGTTGACATACTCAGTCTCCTGACTCATACCATTCAACAATCAATCGACCTACGTAGAAGCCATGCAGTAGCCCTTGATATTTCTAAAGCTTTTGACAGAGTATGGCACCTTTCCCTGCTGTCCAGACTCCCTTGCTATGGACTAATGTCTTATGTTCCTCTGCATTCCTCATATATCAGCAACAGAAAAATAAGAGTAAAAGTAGATGATGTATATTCCAATTTCCACTCAATTAACTCTGGCGTGGCACAGGGATCAGTTCTGGCATCAACCCTGTTCCTGGTTCGTATTAATGATCTCTCACCCACAATCCCATCCATTCATATGCAATAGATGACTCAACACTTCACAGTCATTCACACACACCCATTTACAAAGTCCAATATCTCTAACTCAACTCAGTACAGCCATCTCCATAAATCAAGACTTATCTGTGATCAATGGATGGGGACAAAACAACCTTGTCTCATTTAATCCTAGTAAAACCAAATATTTACAATTTACTAATAGACAGATATTGCTAGATTCGTATATTACCTTCAATGCTACTAATCCCATCTCCAAAACTATTGAAATTCTTGGTGTCTTACTTAACAATGACTTCAGCTGGACCTCTCATATCAGATCACTTGCTAAAACCACCTCAAAGAACTTGGATTGTTTGTACAGAGTCCGTAACTTCTTCACTGATCAGCAGTTATCTATAATTCATTAGTCATGTGCGCTGTCAGATTGAATATTGCTCACCCTTGTGGAATGGATGTGGAGATGTTGCATTAAAACAACTAGACAAAATTCAGAACAAAGCTGTTGGAATTATTAATAACCCTGCTATTATAAATAAACTACCTCCCCTACAAGTAAGAAGGAATGTTTCCTCCCTTGTGGAATGTTTCCTCCCTTGCATTATTTTACAGATATTCTTATGGTAAATGCTCAGGCGACGTTGTGTCCATTGTGCCATTGTGCCACCTTTCCATGCCTTCCTTTGTGCTGCACGAGCATCTGGTAGCGCTCATGACTGGAATGGCACTCAGCCATATTGCAGAACTTCTGCCTATCAGAATTCTTTTATTCCCCGTACTGCATCTCTCTGGAACTCGCTGCTCCAGAGTTGTTTCCCCCCAAACTTTAACCTACAGCTGTTCAAGTCCCACTATTACAGATATTTAATGAATGGAGGACGCCAGTAATCTGGTGTATGGATTATTATTATTATTTTTTTTATTCATTTGCTTTTCCATCCTCTGTTCTGTTACTTAAAAAAAAAAGTTTTGAAGGCCTGTCATGCTGAGCATGCAGTACAGCAGGTTGCTTTTGTTTAACCTTGGTCTGTCTGGCTGCGCAGACCCATCAACTGTAGGCAAGCAACCAACCCTGCAAGGCCATCCTGTGCCTTGTCCTAATGTTTCCTTCCTGTTGACAGTGCCTCGCCACAATGATGTGCGAAGAAGAGTTTGCCCATTCCATTCATCACTTTTTATTACTCATTTTCTCACTTCATGTGGCTCCACACTGAGAGACAAGCTTAACTGTTACCAGTAACCCAGTAAACTACAGTGCTGGGTGGTAACCATGTAACCAGATATCGGGGTGATGTGAATTTACTAGGTGGAAAGAGGCAGCATTTCCATCTCTCCATCCAGTTAACAGGGGCACCATGTAGGCTTCACATCATCCCATTATTTGGTTATATGGTTGCTACCCAGCACTGTAAATGGTTTTCTGGGTTACAGCAAGCCATTGAGCTTGTCTTTCCATGTAGAACCACATGAAGTGAAAAGAAGAGTAATAAAACGTGATGAGAAGGAGTGGATAAATAGGAAGAGATGAGTGCAGACACAGGAAAAAGAATGAAAAAGGTGAAGGAAGAAGCAGGTATCACTGCATCAAGTGAGTTGTTGATGGTCAAGCACATTCATTAGAATCCTGCAGGCCAAGTACTATACCTATATGCCCAACTGAAGTTCAGTTTTTAACGTTCTCAGGTCTGACCTCTACATATTTCCCTTAGCCACTTCTGGTGCACATTAAACCCTGACACATACCGTAAACACAACTTCTCTGGTAGTATAGGAAGCATTCAGTCTCAGGAGCTTGAGTCACACTATCGACTAGCATCCAGTGTGTCATACAGTTTATGTAAAAAGCTTGCTTGGCTTTTGCTGTTATTCTTACAGTTACTCCAAATTGTTTCACACTTTTTACTGCTGTCCAGTCATAACCAAGTTTGATAAGGTCTCTAGCCCATACCTCTTGCAACTTTGCCCTCTTTGTTTACATCTCTCACCGTCCACGCCCAGTTGTCATCCTTCATCATTTCCACATGCATTGCCCAGACCAACTCAGTCTACCCCGCCTCTTCACAACACTAATACAGTACATTCAAGTCTCATCCTTCCTCACAACTCTTCATTTGCAATTCATTACTAACCCCCAAACCATGTTATTCAAGGATGCACTACACATGCCTCTAATTATACTCAGCTCTAAACATCTGATCTTACAAATACAGTATCTTCTTCCGATACTGCTGAAGTGTCACTACTGTACAGCTTTACACTCCTAAGACATGCGGCATACAAGGACCCTTTAGCATCATGAGAGAGCCCTCTCAGTCCCTAAACTTCTTCCAACCACTCCTTACCTTTGCTATTGAGAGCTAGTTTCAGCCTCACCTCCAGAATATATATCTCCCGAAATAATGAAACTTTTCCACGCCTTTAAGAGACTCTCCAGCAATATTAATCTTTTTCCACCTTTCTCTTTGTGTGCATTCCTTTACTTACCACACACTCAATATCAGCATTATTTTGCACCCTACCTCTGATGCCACAACATCTCTCATGCACCCATTTGTGCACACTGTACGAAATGCACTTACTTCCCACACTCTTGGCAAATTGCACATGGTCACACTTCTGTTTTGACAGTACCGCCACCTGTCATAGATATCATCACATTTGTTCTCTCCGACAAGGAGAGTATGTTTTCACCCCTGTTTGTTTGTTAGTTTGTGTCTATTAGCAGGATTACTTAAAAACTAAAAGAAGATTTGGACCAAATTTGGTGGGTAGATAGCCCATGTCCCAGGGAACAATCAGATAACTTTTGGGACCGATATGGATCTTGTTACAGATTCTGGACCCGGAAAACATTTTTTGTGAAACCCTAATCAGTGATGAGAAAACTTAACCCATTATGAAGAGTGGCTTGGAAATTACGTTGCCCTTGTCGGAGAGATGCGCTCCATTGAGTACCCCCTCTAGTTTTATCTGCATTTACTTTCAAATCCTTGTGGCCCATTCCATCTTTCCTCCGACATCTCTCCTCTGCTATCCTTTCATTTTTCACAATCAGCACCAAGTCATTTGCATAGATCTTCCATGGGAGTCCAGCTCTGAAGTCATGCAAGAGAACTTCAAGCTGACCCCTGATGCACTCCAACGTTCACAGAAAATTCATCACTCGAACCTCCGGTCACTCTCACCTGGATGCAAGGACCCTCGTGCGTTGGTATAGCCACTCTAATTAACCATTCTCCAATACCAAGCTTTCTCATTGCCAACTTCTTCAACTCCCTGGACACTGTCAATAGTCTTCTCCAAATCGACAAAAACAAAGTATAAGTCTTCTTTCCTCTTCAGTATATTTTTCATGAAGCTGTATTACAAAGAATATTGCATCAGTGGCCCCTTTTCCTGGCATAAATGCAAACTGCATGTCATCAGTATTCACTTTTTTCCATATCATGCTTTTCAGTACACTCCCCACTGCCTTCATTATCGGTTTCAAAAGCTTTATTCCTCTATAATTTACGCTTTCCAAGGCATAATGCTTACCTATACACTCATTTACAATCACACTCTTCAACAGGTAGGTAGTCTAGAACATCACACCTAACCATATGCAGTTTAACAGAATTTGTCAAATCAGTAACTAAACCTACTCCCAATATCTCCAGAAACCTTCAACATCACAGCAGTCAACCTTGACACACTCGTTACCTTTCCCAACAGCATTCGATTACCTGGGCCATATTACTGATTTCCACCAAATGCCAGGGGCCAAACACTGGATCTGCCATCTCCCACCTTTCCTTGTTCTTATCAGCCTCCTTGTTCTGCATCCAGTTGGAATGCTCTCTCCAAGCATCTTTAATATCCTTACTGTCCATTACTACCCTTTTTTCATCATTCTTCACTCACTACTCACCTACGATATTCCTAATTTCTCTCATCATCTGTTTAGTCATTTTAAATACCACGTTCTTCCTTTCCGGCTCTGTGCTTAGCAGTCAAGTATTCCTCTCTGTTTTCACTCCCTTTCCATTCCCTAAATAGTCTTTTTCTCTATTTAACTGTGGCTTCTACTCTCTTTTCCCCCTTATCCAGCCACACACTGAAACAATAACTCTCAAGTGATTATTCTTGAGGGTTCTGTATTGCTCATTTACTTTTCTGTCTATGGCTCCATGCTCGGGCACCACTCTGCTTGTCTCACTATATAAGACATCCTGTGCAGGTTGGTTTTTCAACTTCCATAATTTCTTCATGGAAAAGTTTGTCCTTTCCTTCAATACCCACTTTTTCAGTGCCATGTCACATACTGCCTGGCCCCCCAACCCCCCTCCCCCCTCCCCCCACACTGGGCAATTCACCTGTTAGCAGTAACCTGGCCAGTAAAGGTATGTTGCCCCACGGTCTCTCCAATGACGAAATTCACGGTGAAAGTGATTCCCGAGGTGGAGGCCATAGAAACAAAAGCTAGAGGTAGAAACAAACAGAAGTGAGGAGGTGGTAATGTCGTAAAGGAAGGTGCCATATACTGGGGTTTTGGGTAAGTGAACAATGCTTTTATCACCTATATTATTGTGTGAAAACCAATATAGACTTGTACTACACATAAATTCGTACCAAATAAATAAATAAATAAATGCGTAATTAAAGTGGCTTGAATTAGTTAACCCTTCCATAGTTTATTTTCTTTAGCCAGGTATCTTGAAAAAGAAAGAAAACTCTATCTGTTGCCAGACGCCTCAATCCCGAACGGGGTGGCCACAAACAAATCGCCTCCATGTCACTCTGTCCCCTGCCATTTCACTACCACGCTTCCAACTCACACCCCCCTCTCTCATATACCTCTCCACTCCATCCCTCCATCTCAACCTCGGCCTCCCCCTCCCTCTCGCCCCCTCCACCTCACTCACATACACTCTCCTCGTCAATCTTTCACTCTCCATCCTCTCCACATGCCCAAACCACCTTAACGTGTTTCTCCTAACGCTTCCCATCACGTCCTCAACCACACCACAACGCTCCTTCACTTCCTCATTTGTTAGTCTGTCTCTCCATGTGACTCCACATGCTCCTCTCAAATAACTCATTCCACTGCTCTCACTCTTGACTTCTGTCCTTCCAACAGGGTCCAAGCTTCACTTCCATATGTCAGAGTTGGTATCACAATACTGTCATGTAACAACTTTTTCACTTCCATGCTCACCTCCCTGTTTCTTATCACTGCTTTCAACGAACCAGCAACCTTCCTTCCCTGCTGTACCCTTTTGAGCACTTTACCCTCCAGACTACCATCCTTACTCATCACACTGCCCAAGTACTTAAATTCACTCACATTCTCCATATCCTTCCCATCCAATCTCACTATACACTCACTGGCTTCACTTCTCTCGAAGACCATCACTTTACTCTTCCCCACATTCACCTTTAGATTCCGTTTCTTACACACTCTCCCAAACTCATCTACCAAGCCTTGCAGCTCCCCTTCGTCTCCACTCAACAACACAGTATCATCTGCAAACAACAGTACAGGGAGTTTCCAAACACTGCCCT
Organism: Birgus latro; assembly: GCA_018397915.1. NCBI lineage: Eukaryota > Metazoa > Arthropoda > Malacostraca > Decapoda > Coenobitidae > Birgus > Birgus latro. The sequence goes on from JAGKTI010006452.1 coordinate 38,445, forward strand.
CTCTCACTGGGGCTGCTCCAACATCCACTGCCCGACCTTGTATCTCTTTTATAACCCCATCCATATACAGATTGAACAACCATGGAGACATGACACATCCTTGTTTCAATCCAACCTTCAAATGGAAAGATCCACTCAGTTTGCCATCCACACGCACTGCAGCCTTAGCACCCTCATACATACTCTTCACTGCCTTCAACAACTTCCCATCCACTCCATATATTCTTAATACCTTCCACAAACCTTGTCTATCCACCCTGTCATATGCTTTCTCCAGATCCATGAAGGCTGCATACAACTTCTTGCCCTTCTCTAGAAACTTTTCCACTACGGATCTAAGAATGAATATCTGGTCTACACAACCTCTTCCCTTCCTAAAACTTCCTTGTTCTTCTCCAACTAATTCCTCAGAAATTTCCCTAACTCTGTCAATAAGTATCCTACCATATATTTTTCCTATTACACTGAGAAGGCAAATGCCCCTATGATTACCACACACTGCTTTTTCCCCTTTTCCTTTGTACAGAGGAATAATTATACCTGACTTCCAATCCTCCGGGACTCTACCCTCCTCCCAAGCCAATCTGCACACCGTCCACATCCATTCTATTACTATCTCTCCCCCATGCTTCAGCATTTCACCACACACTCCATCAATTCCTGGGGCTTTCCCCATTTTAACTTTCTTCATTGCTTCCACCACTTCCATCCTGGTGATTTCTTCCTCTCTTCTCACAACCCTCCTTCTCCCTGCCATTCCCCAGCCACTTATACTTGCATTACTTTCATTCTTTATGTTCAACAGTTCATTAAAGTGTTCTCTCCATCTGTTTACTTTTTCTCCCTTCTCCACTAGTAATCTACCATTTTTATCTTTCACACCCCCACTGACTTCGTTGGCACCCTGTCTAGCTCTCTTTACCTCCTTCCAGAACATTTTCTTACATTCCCTCCACTTTGCACTCAAATTCCTTCCAAANCTCCAACATCCACTGCCCGACCTTGTATCTCTTTTATAACCCCATCCATATACAGATTGAACAACCATGGAGACATGACACATCCTTGTTTCAATCCAACCTTCAAATGGAAAGATTCACTCAGTTTGCCATCCACACGCACTGCAGCCTTAGCACCCTCATACATACTCTTCACTGCCTTCAACAACTTCCCATCCACTCCATATATTCTTAATACCTTCCACAAACCTTGTCTATCCACCCTGTCATATGCTTTCTCCAGATCCATGAAGGCTGCATACAACTTCTTGCCCTTCTCTAGAAACTTTTCCACTAAGGATCTAAGAATGAATATCTGGTCTACACAACCTCTTCCCTTCCTAAAACCTCCTTGTTCTTCTCCAACTAATTCCTCAGTAATTTCCCTAACTCTGTCAATAAGTATCCTACCATATATTTTTCCTATTACACTGAGAAGGCAAATGCCCCTATGATTACCACACACTGCTTTTTCCCCTTTTCCTTTGTACAGAGGAATAATTATACCTGACTTCCAATCCTCCGGGACTCTACCCTCCTCCCAAGCCAATCTGCACACCGTCCACATCCATTCTATTACTATCTCTCCCCCATGCTTCAGCATTTCACCACACACTCCATCAATTCGTGGGGCTTTCCCCATTTTAACTTTCTTCATTGCTTCCACCACTTCCATCCTGGTGATTTCTTCCTCTCTTCTCACAACCCTCCTTCTCCCTGCCATTCCCCAGCCACTTATACTTGCATTACTTTCATTCTTTATGTTCAACAGTTCATTAAAGTGTTCTCTCCATCTGTTTACTTTTTCTCCCTTCTCCACTAGTAATCTACCATTTTTATCTTTCACACCCCCACTGACTTCGTTGGCACCCTGTCTAGCTCTCTTTACCTCCTTCCAGAACATTTTCTTACATTCCCTCCACTTTGCACTCAAATTCCTTCCAAACTCCTCATCCACTCTCTTCTTACTCTCTCTTACTAATCTTTTCACCTCTCTCCTCCTCACTACATACAACTCTCTCGTCCGTCTCTCAGCTTCTTCGTCGCCCCTGTTCCTCATCCACTCATTATATGCTTTCTGCTTTTGTGCCACAGCCTCTCTCACCTCTTCAGTCCACCATGCTGTTCCCTGAACCCCCTTTCGTCTTCTCTTCACCCCACACACCACCTCACATGCTGCACAGATTTCTTCTGTGAATACCTTGCACACACCTTCCACGTCCCCCATCTGCTCCAATC
>JAGKTI010006453.1:1587-14215 GCA_018397915.1 Birgus latro
GGCATTGCAACTAAAAAGAGGATGGAGGAAGCGAGAGGAAATCGTTACTATAAGAGGGTGGAGGGAGAGAGAGAACTTTGCTGCTATAAGGACAGTAGAGAGAAAGAGAGGACATCGCTACTAAGAAGAAAGTGGAGAAAGAAAGAAGACATTGCTACGAGAGAGAGAGAGAGGGGGGGGGGAGATATCTACTACAGAGAGGGTGGCGAAAGAGAGAGCTAGAGAGACAGAGTGTGGCATCGTGGGTCCCTTCCGAGGTGTGCTTATCTCGCCATCCCGGAGCAAATCCCGTAAAGGAGAGTATCAGGCCCACCGTACATCTCCGTGCCGGCTGCTAGATGAGGCCGTTTACCTCCCAAGCCAGGCACTGCTCCAGGTGGGCGGGGGGGAGGGAAGGGGAGACAGGAGGAGAGGGGAGAAGAGAGGGTGGGGAAGAGGGGCTAGAAGGTGGAGGGAAAGGGGGACGAGAAGCTTGGTTGTAGAAGGATGGACGACGGAGGAGGGAAAAGGAAGAGAAGGGAGAGAGGGAAATGGGATGATGCGGTATTCACACCTTAGACAGCAGTGGAAGGAGCTGGGGGTATTATTCTTAATCTTAAAGACCCTGTAAGACGGCCGTGAAGAAGCAGTGAAGGGTTTTGTTTCATTATCTAAAGGTAACTGTGTAATGGGGGATAGTACTTTACGACTCTCACACCTCAGACACTAGTGGAAAGCATTGGGGTTATTGTGCTTGATGATCTGAAGGTGTAAATTAAAATAGTGATAAAGAAATATGCAAAACCTGAATGGCGTAACTAGTGGAAAGCATTAGGGTATTATTACAGCGGTTGTTGATCTATAACTACTGATAATTGGTGATGGAGAATTGGGTATCATTCCGCAAATCTTAAGGAATAGTGGAAAGGGCACTGCATTGATTTTGATGATCTACAGGTAACTCAGCAATGAAGTAATATGCTAATGTAAAACTCAGGTAAAATAAGAAAAGGAAGGGGAGGATTTCAAAGGGAGGTCATTCACACATCAACTACTGGGGTTAGGAATATTGTTCTTGACGATATAAAGGTAATGTGGTTATGAAATGATCCTCAATATTTACTCTCTCTGTTACTGGTGGAATGGTTGGGTATTACAGTCCATAATCTGAAGGTACTGTATGTCGGTGATTTTGGAAATGGTTTTAAGGAAACTTCAGTAATACGAATAATTACTGGTGATAAGTGTATCTTTATAGTCTTTAGTATACTTACCGTGGAACAACTTCGTCAGAGGTTTGTTGAATTACAGTATCCGACACAGCATTGATACCAGCAAGGATTTAATGCAGATAGTATATAACCCAAAGACTGCAGCCTCCAGTGGTCGTATCTACAGCGTGTGCATCTGCCGAGCTTCAAGATATCAGTTCGATCCAATCCAGGGTTAGACGCTTAAGAGGGTACAGTCTTAAGTCCTTTCATGTGGTCTCTCACGAATGTCTCTCTCTGTCAAGGTCCTCTCCATGACATATTCAGTTTCTTTCACTAACAGGCACAGCTACTCCAACACCCAGTTTCCACACCAAAAGCAATAACACCTATAACCTTGTATGAAGCACTGGATGGGGACGGGTCACTCCTTCAGCGGTTAAATATGAGTTTCCTTGTCATTATGGATCAGTTCTCCCATAGGACCCTGAAAACACAGTGCAAAGGGGCCCATGTTGTGTGTGTGTGTGTGTGTGTGTGTAAACAGATTGCAACAATGTATAGAGCTCCTCCATAGTGATGCTCTACACGCTGCTCATTAACCCTTAGAGAGAGAGAGGCCAACCTTACAGTGAATCCTCTAGAGCCGTAGGGATGAATTCTCGCGGTCTAACTTGAAATTGTGTTTTATCCTGAAAGTAGGAGAAACCTCATAAAAATTGACTGAAATCGTCCTGCTGTGGAAAGAATATTATCATAAAAATTTTCACGCCATGCAGCAGCTAATGGAAGAACTCTCTTGGCTGCAGTGTAACTAAAGAAATGAATAGAATTAGCGATAGCGCGCAAAAACATTTCAGAGTAGAAAATCAAATAAGATAAACACAATTTAATACAACATCCAGTTTCCCACAACTCTTCAACCTTCCTCAATACTAACCAGATCCTTCACTTCCTCCTTCCAACTTTTACCCTAACTTTCTCCATGTGGAACTTCTTGCCGCTGCCTCACTTTAAGAATCTTCCACGGTCGGCCTCCAGTGCACAACAAGTAAAGGGCAATTAGACTGCGCCGCTTCTGCCAGACCAGTGCACGCAAATTGGGTGTTAATGAGTCGGGTGTTAGTGGTGTCGGAGCCCACGTAAATGAGATTGTTAATGGACGGTTGTGCACTGGTGGAGGGGAATATTGGCCTTGGTATAAGGTATGTAGTATATATATGGAGGTAACGCTAGATATGTAAGACATGATAAACAAACATTTACCTCAAAACAAGCACAGCAAAACTCTGCAATCCCACTTCACAGCAATGTTATCAGCTCACAGAAAACGCAAACACTCCACCACCGCCAGTAAAATTTATGATATATTCGTTCATCCGCATAAACATCCGACTAAAGATCCAATTAGCTCTTTTTTTATCTAAGGTCCACCGATCCACTAGACTGGATTGAGATCTGATAACATTTTGAGATATTTAGTAAACGAACAGAGAAGGCTGATTACATGACTTCGGTCCAGTTATGCTGACGGAATAGCCAGACAAAAAGTATTACATCCACACACACACACACACACACACACACACACACACACACAGATATTCATAAAGTACACACAAGCAACGCCAAACACACACCCATGCGAGTTCCACACAGAAAAATACAAACACACACAAGAAAATGACATACACACACAGAAAACATCAGACACACAACAACAGAGATTACATTTCCCCCAGTCCATGGACGAGATTCAGAATAAAGTTCAGAGGCTCCAACTTAAGTCATATTTCTCTCATTGTCCTGTACCAACATTATCTTTTTCTTTTTTCCTCGGTATTCATTCCTGGCTGTTTTAATTTCCTATTTTTCTACTCCCTGGTAATTTCCCCTATCGAAATGAGTGAGTTTTATCGTTCTTTTTCGCCAGGGGTCCGTCTGTCCCCTTGGAAGCTGGGGGACAAGCCAATAAGATATAAGAAAAGAACTGGGCGATAGGGGAAGTGAAATAGAAGGTAGGACGGAATGCGGGGAGAGGGAGAGGTGGAGAGAAAAAGAAAAAGGTGTTAAAAACGATCACCAATAACGAGAACCACGATAAAAAACGAGCAGGGGAATAAAAGGAGAGGGAAGGAGAGACTAGTTTTTAAAATGATAAACAATAAGGAGGTAAGGGATAAGAAATGAGACTTACATTCAAGAGGAGAGACGGTAATTTGAGGGGGAATAAAATCGCCTGGGGTCCACTGGCTATCTTGATCATTATTACCTATCTTATTATTGCTCCTTATTAGTGCTTATTTCTTCTCTTAGTATCCTTTATTATTGACTCAGTTACTGCTTCACTTTGTTTCCTCTTTTATCGTTAGTTATCTCATCACCTCTTATCATCGCCTCATTATTACCTTTCTTAACCATCCTATTACCTCTCTTGGTACCTCTTATTGCCATCTCCGGTTATTACTTCTCTTTTTACCTCTTTCAGTTCCTTCTGTTATTACCTATTATCACTTCTTATCATTACCTCTCTTCTCACCTGTCTTACTATTACCTCCATTAATATCACTCCTATTGCCTCTTGTTACCTTTAATTATCATCACTTATTTTTTATCTTATTATTCCTCTTACTGTTTCTTATTACCTCTATTGTTATTACCTCTTTGTATTACCTCTCGTGTTGACTCTTTTTATTTTCTCCCTTTTTGTTGCCTCCTATATTACATCTCACCTTCCCTTATTAACTTGAGCACCTGCCTCTTCTCCCACGCTATTCTCTCCTCTTCTATTTTTTCCATCCCCTTCCCTCGGCTATTATTTGCAACGTCGGCGCTAATAAAAGAGAAGTGTTGTTTATGCAGTGGCTTATCATGCTTACCCAAGGAAAATTAAACTTCCAACCCCATATATAGAGTCAGAGCAGAAGGGAGCAGAGCAGCAGAGGAAGGGGTGGGATGGAAGAGGGTATTAGCTGGCGAAGAGGTGTGAGAAAAAAAAAATTAAAAAGAGGCTTCGTTCTTGTGCATTACGTATGACAATGATGATGATGATGATGATGATTAATGATTTTAAGTATGTACTCTTTCGTACTGCATAAACGTATAACATTTTCTTGTGCAAACATTCTCAATGCATTTTTTAAACATCGGAACCCACTTCAATGGTGCTGGAGTGCAGGTACCTCAAACTAACGGGTCAGAGACTCTAGTCAGGTAGCTAAAGAGGGCAACGTCTGGCGCATCTTACAGGCCCTGACAGTATCTGTAGTACAGTGCGCCCCTTCAACTAAGGAGCTGTGCTACAGCTGGGGAGGGGGAGTGAGAGTTTATGATGCAGACTTTCTGGACAATATTTGGATATTTACCTACTGCTTTTTATCTATGTCAATTTATTTGTGCATTTAACGAAAACCTTACTTCATATGTGATGATAAATACCCAGGAAAACAAAGACCGAAGAAACCAGAGGTTTATTTAGACACTTCAGCACGACTGGAGCAAAAACATATTTTATTTTTATGCAGTTGAGCCAAAGGCTTTAAACCATTCTAGATCCGTCAAAGTCGAGATATTTAGGCTCTTTACTCTTAAAGAATGGAATTCGTAGGCAGGTGGAAGGACAGAATGAAGACTGTTTTAAATTGACTGACTGTGTGCAGTTAACCCTTGCCTTGGAATGGGGCAGAAAAGAGGTGAAAGTAACTGGAGAGACGAGAGTTCCATGCTGACCAAAAAGAAGAACGAACCTAGGAAGAGAGCTCAAAATAAAAGTATCCTGAATAATAATGACAGTAAAGAGGGATTGATGCAACCTTTCCGCGAAGAGAAGGGGAAGCTGACGGAGGATGAGACGAGAACCTTGGAACTCACCCTAATTAGAAATGCTGTACGTAACGAGCCTCCTAAACATGAGATCAATATTCGTACTCCGCCCAAGGGTGACTAAGACCTCTGTAAAACTTTGCTGGGTTAAATATCGTAAATAAGAGTAACTTCAGTAGGTCAGTTCATCCAGGCTAGGCAGTCCTGTCCAAATGTATGCCCAAACTTCAGGAACAAGACCCAGATGGCTAATGACAGTATAATTAAAGAAACAAGACGAGGGAAGGAATTTACAGACCAATTCATCTTGAAGTATCGAAGCACATATCCAGTATTTGTTAATGTACTGAATGTAATAAAGAGAGGGAGGGGTGGCCAAGCGTCACCTTCATGATTATTGATATTGTAGAACTTTTAAACCATTATCAAGGAGATTCAGACTTCCATAACCGAAGGGGTAAAATCCAAAAATATGAGACACATCTATATGATGCACTGGCTTTATCACACGAGTATAATATAAGTGGTACATTATTCCAGAATTTTAGTGAACAATAGCAATTTTCTCTTTGGTCTTTATTTTGTTGAAACACAGAACCCCTTCATTAAAATTATGTATGTTTCTGTTTATTCTGTTCTTCCAAATGCCAGACGATTTTTTTTTTTTCAACGTAGAGAAGATCTTTATTAGCGAAGAGGTTAATAAAGACAATGATTATCCCCCTCCCCCTCCCCACCACAGTTAGCAAAATCTCACCAGAATGAATGAAATCGTCTGGAGGGAGAGTTGGATTAAGAGAACTCAAAATACATCATCTGTTTATCTGCTTACCTACCTGCCTAAATTTCTATCTATCTATCTATCTATCTCTTTATCTACCTATGTCTTTCTATCTGTCTATCTGTCTGTCTATTTTACTCTATCTACTGATCCATCTACCTCTCTCTGTCTATCTATCTATCTATCTATCTATCTGTCTTATTTACAGTGTGTTATTTTTAGAGTCTGGCGATAATGCAAGTCGTTCGCCTCGCAATACAAGGAAAGATTTTGCTTCGAAGGATTGTAGCTCAGGTGTGGTACTGCACTGATTCCTTCCTTCGTTGCTGGATGGGATAACGAAATGAGGAGGGAGGGAAGGAGGGAAAAAGAGAGAGAGAGAGAGAGAATCTGTGAGCAAGAAACTGGAAGAGAGGCTACAAGAAAGACACCGCGCAAGAGAGGAGAAAGACGATGAGAGACAGAAGAGGGAAGCCAGAGAAAGAGAGAGACAGGGGAGAGATGATAGCTGCTAGGGGCCAGAATCCGACATCACGTCTTCCACATCATTAACCACAGCCTTTCTGCTTTCCCCTCGGCCCCTTTTCTCACCCTCTTCATCTTGGGGAGGCGGAAGAAGGGGAAGGAATTAAACGGGACACACACACAGGGAGAAGCGGCGGGAGAAAAAGCGATGAAGTATAACTAATGAAGCAGAGGAAGGAAGAGAGCGAGAGGGGAGGCAATATTGGAAATGAGGATCCGTGAGAGCGGAAAAGAGGGAGATGTATTACAGGAAGGGAGAGGGTGCAGGAGCTGAGGAAAAGTTTAAGACTGAAGAGGAGAGGAGAGAGGATCAGGTGAGGCACACAGGTACAATAAGGGATTCCAAGCATGTTGTTTCACACCGAGTTAAATCTTCATTCTCTCCAAAGAGTTTAGTATATAATTTTCTCTTACGCGCAACCAATGGTCCCTGCACTAAATTTCCAAAGAATTATTACTCGTTTGAAAACTACATAAAATTAGGATTGGGTAACGCGCACAATATGAGAATCCAAGCATACTGTTTCACACCAAGTTTAACATTTACACTCTCTTGGATTTATTAGGCAGTTTTCTTTTACGTGCCGTAGAGTCCCTCCCTAAAATTAAAAAAAAAAAAAAAAAAAGATACTCTTTTGAAAACGACAATAGATGACAGAGAACGTGTGTTGAAGGAGCACATTTCACAAAACTCGGAATTACTAAGACAATCTTTGGTGGTATATACCGATCCGACATAAGAGTCTGAACAACGTATGTGAGGAATAGATTGGTCAGGTATACCACAGCTCATTGGTATTCGGTCAGAGAGCGCTCTTATCGGTATTCAGTCAAGGAACGTTCTTATTCTCTCCGACAAGGAGAGTATGTTTTCACCTTTGTTTGTTTGTTTGTTTGTCTGTTAACAGGATTACTCAAAAACTAAAAGAGAGAATTGGACCAAATTTGGGGGGTAGATAGCCCATGTCTCAGGGAACAATCGATTAACTTTTGGGATCGATCCGGATCGCATTACAGATTCTCAACCCCGAAAACATTTATTGTGAAACCTTAATTAATGATGAGATAACCTAACCCATTATAAAGAGTGGTTTGGAATTTACATTGCCCTTGTCGGGGAGATGTGCGCCAATGAGTGCCCCTCTAGTTGGAATGCAGGCGAGGAACGCTCATATTGGTAATCAGTCAAGGAACGCAGATGTAGATCAGGACCGTAGTGCTACTTGTACTACTTCATACAAAAATTTCATGAAAAACATTGAACTTAATTAGGAGTTTATTCTGGTTATCCATGCTAGAGAAATCGCTGGCACTAAGAGGATCAACATCGCAGGTTGATGATGTGTTGCCATCGATGTGGATGAGTACTCCCTGGGTCTGGCAACGTTCATTTAGGAATCGGGTCATCACTTCTTTGGGTAAGGCAGACGAAACAATAAGAAGCGTTATAAAATATCAGAAAAGGCATGTTCCCTGTATTAGGGCCGTAGACACTAATAATTTTTTAAACCAGTGCAGTCAAAGAACACATACAGACCAGCTCCCACAAACATTATAGGCGCACGCACGCAGACGCACGCACGTACGCACCCACACACCCACACACACACACACACACACACACACACACAGCACTACACTGATTTATACCATACCATTAATTCTGTATCCCTTACAATCATTGACAAACAGACGTGAGCACTACATCGCCTCTTTTATCCTTTTACTCTTCCATCACTCCCAAACAATATATTCCATTTCTTTCACTGAGGAACTTAAATAATGCTATGTGTTCAGTATCCTTCAGGAAAGTCACTCTTAAAAAAATCAGCAACCACCACACTACAGGTACAAACACAGGCGTGAAGAAACTGGGAATTCGATTTTTAGCTGCGTTCAAGATGCAAGAAACCATCCATAATTTTAGTGTTCTGTGGGAATTTGCCAGATATTGTGGCAGCAAAATATCAGGACCATATTTTAGCTGACAGAGGAGGTTTTGTAGCCGATTTTCTCTAACGCCTTGTTCTGTTTATTGCTAGTTTTATCTTGTACTTTATTTCGTTTTTGCGTTGACATGGTTTGCATCAAGAGAATACAAGAGGACTGAGTGCAATGTGAAAAAAAATCGCTAAAGAAGAGGTGCTGCGGGATCTCCAAGGCCATTCAAGAGCAAGCACGCTCAACTGTACGGTGCCAGAAACGCCGCCTTATCTCTGACACTGCTTGATCGAGAGTAAAGTTATTTTCTTCTCTCTTTTTTTCCTCCCTTCTCACCTACTCTCATTCTGTTCTGAGCTTGGTTGAGAGCAGAATTAGCGTTTATTTATCATTCTTTTGTCTTCCCCTCTCACTCACATTCTGTTCCGTTCTCCGCCATTCTATCAAGTAATCTTCTCTTATACTTTTTTGTCTTCCTCTCTTACTCATTCTACTCTGTGCTCCGCCGATCTACCAAGGTTACAGTCATCTCTTCATCATTCTTTTTTCTTCCTCTTTCACTCTTACTCTGCTCCGTGCTCCGCCAATCCGTCAAAGTTACAGCCATCTCCTGCTCAATCCTTTTTTTCTTCCTCTCCCTCTCTCACTCTGCTCCTTGCTTCGCCAATCTATCAAAGTTACAATTACCTCCCTCTCTTCATTCTTTTGTCCTTTCTCAGTCTTACTCTGCTCCGTGCTCCGCCAGTCTATCAAAGTTACAACCTTCTCCCTCTCTTCATTCTTTCATCGTTCTCCCTCACTGTCACTCTGGTCCGTGCGCCGCCAATCTACCCGATCAAAATAGCTGTCCTAACGTTATTCCCGTTTGTGGATCAAAAAATAAATAAATAAAACAGACTCTTGTTCCACGTCGGGCGGAGCAGATGTGACGTTACTTACACTTTGATGATTGGTTGACCTTTTCACCAGGAGGGAGTATTTAATGTTTCATCCTTCCTGGCAACTTATGACCTTTTCTCTGTTTGATGCAAGCTTCGAATTGGAGAGGCGAGATGTAAACTTCAATAAACGCCTCTGTCTCTACCACTAGTTGTCTCTCTAGCTGTATCTTTAGCTGTACCTCTAGCTGTACCTCTAGCTGTACCTCTAGCTCTACCTCTAGCTCTACCTCTGACACTAAATTATATCTCTCATTTTTAAAGACTACTGCTATAATCAACGAGCTAATCCCTTGAATCCAGTGATATACTTTTAGCTTCCCCTTGTTAAATCCAGATGATGGTACTAGAGAGGGAGGCCTTCACGTGGTGGCACAAATATAACGGGTTGGTTCCGCTGCCTAATTATACAAACATCGCTCAACTCCCTCCCTCTCACCTTGAATGGGGGATGGTGAGCCTGCAAGATGAGGGCAACTTCACCCTGCAGTCCACCAGGTTCACGCTAAGATGGGCTGGAGTTTACTGCTGTTACTGCTACTACTACGACTACCACTACTACTGCTGCTACTACTACCACTACTCTTACTACTATTACTACTACTACTACTACTACTACGCTGTCCAGATGATTTTACTCAGCCAGGGGAGACTTCATCAAACTGAAGAAGTTAGATAAAACATTCATATGCCTCTTCAGTACGACAACACCTTTTCTAAGTTAAATAAAATAGCGGAAAAAAGAAGGTCACCCGGATATAAAATGGTAAACAAGAGCAGACTACTAATTTTTTGATTATCTGGTTACCCCTTCAACACGAGGCGCCTCTCCAGAGCAGAAAGAATTAACTGTATGGTTTTCTCTGGTTTCTCCTTCCTTTGACATCCCCTCCTGTAACTCCTTTCCTAATTCCTTTCTCAGTTCATCACCTCTTCTTCCTCTTCCTCTTCTTCTTCATCTTCCTCCTCCTCCTCCTCCTCCCCCTTCTCCTCCACCTTCTGGCTTTCATACTTTCTCCCTCTCGACCTCCTCCTTCCCTTTATCGTGTTTCTTCTGATCTGGGTAAAATATTCTAACACGCTCTCTTTCTTGCCTCTTCTACTAAATTTTTTCTCTAACCTCCTCCTCCTCCTTTTCCTCCGCATCCTCCTCCTCATCCTTATCCACATCCCCTTTCTCCTCCCCTTCCTCCACCTCTCCCTCTTCATACATTTTTTTTTCTTTTAGCTTCTCGTATTCTTGTCCCTTCTCCATCTTCACCTCCTCCTTCATTTCTTCCTCCTCCTCACCATCCTCTTCCTCCACCTCCTCATCCTCATATAACTCAACTCCCACTTCCTTTATATTTCATCAGTTCCTCCTCACTCTTAATTAATCCACTGTTCCCTCTCTTGTCTCTTCCTCCTCCACTTCCTCTTTACTTCTCTCCTATTTCATTTCCATTTCCTTCTGTTTATTCACCTCTTCCTACTCCTCCTCTTCCACCCATCCACTCATTTGCGTTTCTCATTCGTTTTAGCACATATACCCTTTCCCATTTTCTTTATAGCTTTCCTTTTCCATTTTTTCCTCTGCATAATTCACAATCACTATCTACTTCTACCGGAGGGTGTGGCAGGTAGGGGAGAGCCATACTTGTCTCTATCCTCTTCTTACAGTGGCTGATTTGATCATTAGAGTAATTATTTATAGCCCAGCAAACACCCTCGTAATGGTCGCATAGTCCTCATGTTATCTGTACTCCCTGTGTAATCCTGTGTACTTTTAATATACCTCCTGTTCTTTGTACTTCTTATGTAATTCTCTTTAACTCCTATGTACTACCAACACGAACTCTTTGCCTCCAGTTCCCTACCAGCCCTGTGCCCGGCCTTCAATATTTCTCCCTTTTCCCCAAACAAAAGAGAATATCTTTCCTTTTCATGCTCTTTTGCTGTGTGTTTTACTACCACATAAAAAAAAAAAAGTTTAGGTCCCTTTATTGCCACGGTAGCCAGATAAGTGTCAGCGAGTTTTTGTTCATAGCTGTACTGAAGCGGGCAAAAGTTTGTTGTCAGTCAAAAGGTTCGTCGTCAGTCAGAAAAGTCTGTCGTCAATCAATCAAAAAATTTCGCCGCAGTCAAAAAATATCGCCTTCAGTCAGAAAAGTTTGCTAGCATTATTATTATTATTATTATTATTATTATTATTATTATTATTATTATTATTATTATTATTATTATTATTACGAACATCTCTCACTACAACCCGAACGTCAGAGATTCTATTTTTCCTATTACTTTCCTGCTGAGTCCTTCATATTGTTGTTTATCCTATGTATAAATACTTCACGCCACATCTCGCATCGCCACAGCCAGCAAAAGAACCGTCGAGGAAGTTTTGATCGTAATGGGACTCATTCTCCTTTTCCCCCTATAGAGTCACGTCATCTTGTTCTTCTTCTTCCCCCTCCTTCTCTTCTTCCTCCTCCTCCTTCTTTTCTTCCTACCTTTCCTCCAAGTCCACATCTTCCTCATCCTTCCCTTTCTCCAAACCCACTCTTCCCCCTCCTCCTCCCCTTCTTCTTCTCTTCTTCTTCTTCTTCTTCTTCTTTCTCTCCTCCAAATCCACATCTTCCTCCTCTTCTTCCTCCTCCTCCAGCTCCTAATTCACTTCCTGCCGGCAGTATAGCTAGGTCGTGTTGCTTCTTATATACCGTGGCGAGCAGCTGGCGTCTCCATAATGTTGTGCCGGCCCTACCAGCTGTACCGCCCCCACCAACACAGCCCCCTCTGCGCCCCCCTCCGCCCCCCTTCCTAAACCAGGCCCAGTAATTATGCGCCTTACCTCTTCCCCCTCCCCCTCACTCCCTCTCGCTCCTTTCTCATTTTCTTTTTCTCTCCTTTGCTATCGTGTGTTTTTATTCATCACTACACTACTTCAATCTGTGTCTTATTAGTCCAGTACACCCCCTTCCCTTTGTATCCCCTCCCAATACCCTCCCTTTCCCCCTCCAATACCCTTTTCTCCCTGACCACCATATCAACCTAGCACTGCACCCCATCTGACCCCCCCAGCGCCCACACCCCCTCTTCTACCCACCTCTCTCTGTCCCTCTCTAACCCCTTTCTCCACCCTTTCAACGCCCCCACCTTTCTGCCCCCGTCCTCCAAACCCTCCCCCTTCCTCACATCCCTCCAACATTCCCCTCCACTCCCTCTTTCCCTCTCTCTAACACCCCCACCACCCAACCAGCCAAACACAGCCCTCCCCCCTTCCCCCAGCAAAGCTCACTAATTATGCTCCTGCGCCTTCTCTTTCTCTCTTACTCTTTTTTCTCTCTCTCTCTCTTTCACACTGCATTTCTTTCACTGCATTAACTCTCATTCAGGGCTATTCTCTCTCTCTCTCTCTCTCTCTCTCTCTCTCTCTCTCTCTCTCTCTCTCTCTC
>JAGKTI010006453.1:29111-40681 GCA_018397915.1 Birgus latro
AAAAAATGAAACGGGCTTCCTAACAAAAATTATGTCAACTCACACCTTAATTCCTATGTTAAGCGATTACTTTCCTCTCCAGCGAGCCATTTCAATTATTTTATCTATGATGCCTTTTGATTGGCAGGCGTATAGAGGCACTGCTTTATTTATTTATTTTTTTTGAGAAGGGGGATTTTCCTGTCCATATATCGGATCGTGTTTGGATGAGGACGATATATTTTTAGTCACATCATCATCATCATCATCATCATCATCATCATCATCATCATCATCATCATCCTAAGCTATTTTCTTGTTTCTGAAAATCAACTCTGAAAAAAAGTCCGAAGTAATTTAATGGGATACTGAGTGCTGAATACCTTTAGAAAATACATTGGTTTAATATTATTTGTTATGTAATCTAAACAGTAAATAAAGGTACAGTTTCAGCGACTGTGGTGTTGTGACCCATTTATCTGTTTCAGTCATGATCAACTTATAATTTTGTGTGACTGGTTGGTTTAAACGTGTCTGACCTAACTCGCATAAGTATCAAGAAGTCAAGCTAGTTAGTCGAGACATTTAAAGCAAGAGAGAGACACATGGGTGAGCGCCTTATCCCATTAAGCCACCAGGAGTCCATTTTATTTTTATACATTTATCACCCAACGTAGTAAATGGTTTCCTGGGCAACAACAGCAACGGCAGCAAACGGCATGTCACTCAGAGTCACCTGACGGAATCACTGGTGCATCGTCCTCTTTAAACCAGCCATTCTGATCGCACGGGTTTAGTGTTTACAAGAGCTGGATGGATGACGGACGCAGCACAGCAGGGAAGGGTGTCAATCTGTGTTCACACCTATGATTTATATTTTATTTCACTGCTACCACCAAACGATTATTTATAGCTATGGAGAGACTCTTCAAGTAGAGGTAGTTACATAAAACCTTCATTAACCCCTTCACTATTTCAGGCGTGTCTCAAGCTTAACGGGGTACGGCAAAAAAAATATAAAAAAAGATGTCCTCTAGCTGAAGAGATTGAAGCAGCCATGTGTACAGTGTCCACAATAGGTGGGCGGATGACGGAAGCACCACAATAGGGAAGGGTTGTCCAATCTGTATTTACAATAGGGTCGCTAGTGCTGGCCGGTCTACTGGGGAAGCTCCACTGTGCTCGCTCTCGCCTCTCATACATGTGTCCTGTTTGATCAGCCACACCAGCCAGGGGTGTCATAGGATGGGGACATAGAGGAAGGGGGTGGGGGATCCTAAGTCTTTTATTTTTCTTTCGGTGGTCTGGCTATGTATGGTGTTATATAGGAATTGTAGTCATCAGTTCGATCCACTTTATATATCTTCAGACAAGAACTATCGCAAGTATGGACACTGTTACAAACACTTGCCTTAAATCAAACTGTTTTCCAGCTGTCGTGCCTATTTCATCTCACGGATACAAAGGTACGAATCGAAAAATTTCTAATTGCGGTAAAAAATTTCGACTCGTCAAGGAAAAGAAGAACAACGCCCTCTTCCCTGTCCACGATACCACTACCACAAATATTCTCGGGGTGGCACGAAACACGGACGTCATTCCTCTTAAAAATATTTGGCCGTATATCCGGTACCTAATTAGCTTCGGAGATTTTGCAGTGTCCCTTCCTCACTGTTATATTATGTATATCGTCCCTTAATAAATCTCTTGTATGTAATTCTTGTAAGTTGGATTTTATTTTAGGCACATACACAACAAAGATTATCTAAGGTGCAGGGAGAAAAATAAATAGCTTTGTTAGAGGCATCACGAAGACTCCAGTGTCACCTAGAGAATGCGAACCTTAGAAATACGTCACTAGCATCAAAGAGTTATCGCAGGGGAGGGGAAGGAGTGGGGAGGAGTACTAACAGGTAATTTCAACTTACTACGAAGCCAGTTGCCTGTAAGACGGAGAATGAATCGTTAAAGAAGTGGCACTACGAGGCCTCCCAATGCCACCTAGAGAATGAGGCTTTCCTAAAGACGTCATCAGTCTCCAAGGCTTAGCACTGGGGAGAGGGGAGGAGAGCAGTGCGAGAGGGGATGCTTAACTAACCGGTAACGTTAACTGCTAAGAAGGATGTTGCTTGGAATATGGAAAGTAAATCGCTAAAGACAAGGCACCACGAATCACACTATGCCACCAAGAGTGCAGCCATCCTAAAGACGTCACCGGATTCAAGGGTTAGGACAAGGGGGGTGGGAGAGGGGTGGGGGAACTTAGCTAAATCGAAAAAGAAAAAACACTACGAACTAACTCTATGCCACATAGAGAATGCGGCCTTCCTAAAGACCTCATAGGTCTCAGAGGCTTAGCACGGGGGAGAGGGGTGAGGGAGGGGAGGATGATTCAACACAGGAGTGGGAGAGCGGTGAGGGAGGGGAGGATTAACTAACCGGTGATGTCAGCCTGGTAAGAGGACAAATGCATGTAAGATGAAAAATGAATCGCTAACGAAGAGGCACTACGAAGTCTCCCTATGCCACGTACAGAATGCGGTCATCCTAAAGACGTCATCAGTCTCAAAGGCTTAGCACGGGGGACAGGGGTGGAGAGAGGTGGCGAGGGGTGAGAGAGGGGAGGCTTAACTAACCAGTGATGTCAACCTGCCAAGAGGTCAGCTACCTGGGACAGAGAGACAGAGGGGTTGCGAGTTCGGTGTGCTATATTACGGGATGTGAGGCGAGAGGGAGGTTTAGTCAGTGTCGGACCGCGGTGGAGGGTGCACACAGTCGCTCCCGCACCCTCTCCTGACTTGCACACTTTCCCACACACTCCTTACACCTCTCTAGGCTCCCATAAGCTGAGAGAGGGTGGAGACGACGAAGTGGCTGTTAACTGTGAGAATGTAAATAGTTTAGATCGTGAAATTGTAAAGCGGAACTGTAATTTTTTGGAAAACATAGTGTCGGAAGTACCTAGTTTGAATATATTACCAGACTGGGAATGGATAGCAGTGCAGAATAATAAACATCACCAGCATTGTAAACAGGGATGATTTTTTTTTTATGTGATGTTACAGAGAACACATACATGACTTTCTGGTGGCAATGAAGTGAAAGTGAGGTGCACGAGGAATCAGCGCGTGTGTAATTAAAGGTGAGAATAACTACAGGTTTTGGTGTTAACTTGTTCAATAAGATATCGTACTTTTTATATTACATTTGCTATCTCCAGACGATGTTCTTCACCTTTGAACAGGAATTTATGCTCTGTGTTGTTGAGACAAGTCTTTCATTGGTTTCTCTTGGGGAGGGGGGTTCTCCTAAACTAAACGCAATGGTTTATTAGCAGCAAGAATTAAAAAAAAAAAAAATGACGTACAAGGGCTCAAGCAATTAATCATAATAAGTATATAGCACATCCCTCATGTCAGCCATTCGCAAACTAAATATATTAAGTTAAATTTACTTGACGTTTAAAACTACAGTACCATAATTATTTAGCTGTGTAGATATACTCGTATATAGCTGACTTCAGATGCTGATTGTGTGGAGGACGTTTGAAGTATCAGCCTTTGCACTGTACGTAGTGTGCGAGAGAAACGAGAATGAGAGACTGACTAGGAGAGTGTATTAGCAAGGTGGATGTGGAGAGTTTCAGCTGCAGGGGGAGACAGAGTATGAGAAGCAGGGATGCTGTGAAGAATGCAAGAGAGATGAAGGGTGTGAGTTGCAGATTGTGCAGCCTGATGGTGAAGGACTGGGTGACATGGAGGCGATTCGTGACCCCTTCCTTGATTAAGACGTCTGGCAATAGATAAAGAAACAGGCTATAAAAATACTTGATAAACACTGGTAGTCTGGCCAATATTAGGAGGCTGTTTTTGGCAATTTCGCTAGATATACGATAGCTTAGAGAAACGTTATCATATGCAAACATACACAGTCGGCCATTCACTATACCAAGGACTTGTGACCATCTGTACGTGTGTGTGTGTATGTGTGTGTGTGTGTGTGTGTGAGAGAGAGAGAGAGAGACACTATATGTCCATGTCTGCGTGCGTGCGTGCCTCTGTGTGCAATTGAAAACTAATACCCCTCTCTTGGGTACCAAATTATCCTAACACCCATCGGTCACAACACATTACTTACGAGTCTCCTTCAGCGAAAAGTATTGAAGGTCACCGACGGCAATACAGCCACTCCGTCAAGCTCATATATCAGATTTTTTTTTTCTTATTGACACGGTATCACTTTATCAGAATTTAAAACAAAAATGTAATGAATCATCTGAGATCTACTGTACCTGTATCAACGGGAACATGATATAGTACCATACTGTCACACCTCTTTTTCAGCGATTTAGTTTGCAAAGACTTTTACACGATCATTACGTCTCACCCTCTTGCACGATACCCATGCAAACTATATCGAAGTTAGAAGTATATCACTACCATTAAAGGGAATATCACGGTGTTCTACGCATAGTAAATCGCTAAGAGAATGGAGCTACGAAGTCCCCCATACCTCTTAGAATACAGCCTGTAGTGCCACCAACTCCACTGTACTTTTAGCAATGTTAGAAAAAGTAGTAATTCAGGAGAGATTACGTAAACTCCATAAAAGTAACATTAATGACGAGCTGCAGTTGCAAAAAAAAAAAAAAATATCGCTCCCGCTTTTATTCGAACGATTATGACACTCCTGCATTGTTTACTGAGAAGCGTGTTAGGCTACGAAGACCACATCACGGGGTCTCAAAAATCATCATTCACTATATCCTAATTTATCACAATGGGGTGGATCAGTATTTATGTCCGTAATTGTACTTAATTATTTGGAGTGTAGGACCTGGCTATTCGGCATTTACCCCTCCAGTCCTATTATTAAAGTTCTAATTAAGTTCTGACTCAGTTTCGAAAGTGTGAAAAAAAAATTATCGGCCACAACTCTAGCTGCTTCAACTTTTTGTGTCTTAATCCGGATATAAAGTTCGTAAGTCCGATCCCTGAGGTCCGGCATCCCCCCCCCACACCTGCATTTTCTTTTATCTTCTTTCTCATCAGTCTTCCTTAATGTCCTCGTGCCACTCTGCATTTCCACCAGCAACGCCCTGTGCATTTCCACCAACAACGCCCTGTGCATTTCCACCATCAACGCCCTGTGCATTTCCACCCTCAACACCCTGTGCATTTACACCATCAGAGCCGTGTGCATTTCCACCATCAACATCCTGTGCATTTACACCATCAACACCCTGTGCATTTACACCATCAACGCCCTGTGCGTCTCCACCATCAACACTGTGCATTTACACCATCAACGCCCTGTGCATTTCCACCATCAACGCCCTGTGGATTTCCACCATCAACGCCCTGTACATTTCCACCATCAACGCCCTGTACATTTCCACCATTGACGCACTGCTATACTCCTTCTACTTTAACCTGACCGAAAATTGCCATCTTGCCGTATTGACTGTTGTGCTGTAACATGTGATTAACAGTAGAGTATGCGGCTAGCCATGAAGAAGCTCTATTGGAAGGATATGGAGCCAATATGTTGCTCTTTTCTGCTACCGAGAAACGGGAAATGAGCTTTAAAAGGACGACTATCTTGGCCAAGTTAAGGGGAATGAACTATAGCCTTTTTATTATTATTATTATTATTATTATTATCATTATTATTGATACTGTTCTGTTACAATACTTCAAAACGTCTCATTTTTCATCTCAAACACCTTACCTTTTTTTTTTTCTTTTTTAACTTGCATTTACCAAAACTGTCCTCTTCGTCTCGTCTGTTACCCTTGAAAGTTTATTTAGTACGCTTTTCAGACAGACTTTTACTAATACATCAAGCTGCTCTGTTCCTTTACTTTAACACGACTCACTCTCGCTCGCAGTTCCCTTGTGGTCACTTTGTTTACACGCATTTTAATCCAAAGTTTATGACGGACGCATATCTGTCTCGATGATAAAAACATTTCCAACATTTTTCCTCGCTTTCCCACTATTTTCCAGAGTGTATGCATTTAACGTATGTATGTGTGCGTGTGTGTGTTTGTGTGTGTGTGTGTGTGTGTGTGTAAGAATTTATGTATGTGCCTATGTCCAGGTATTTAACATTTTCCTACCTCACATTATTTCCCAGAATTTATGTATGTATTTTATGTATGAATGTATATATGTATGTATGTATATATGTATGTATGTATATATGTGTATGTATTTATGTGTGTATCGTGGAGACCGGCGTGCACACATCTACGTACAGTGAGTGGCAGCTGTACATTTTAAGTCATGTTTTTCGAGTCTGACAGGCAACACATTAAACATCCTGAATTCAGCCCCTCGCTTTTTATGGTACTCACAGGCGCCAAAAAAATGTACTGTTACTTTTACTGCACATTACATTCAGTGGCACGGGAGAGAGAGAGAGAGAGAGAGAGAGAGAGAGAGAGAGAGTAATGTAATGTTGTACTAAATGTCCTTTTTTAAATAACCACGTAATATTTTCTACCATCTCGCTCAGGCAAATAATGTAACACCAGTACTGCGAATTTTCAGGCACCAATCCTAANAAACAAAAGAAGGAAAGAGAGGGAAAGAAAGAAAGAAGAGGGAGAGGAGGAGAGAAAGAGAGAGAGAGAGAGAGAGAGAGAGAGAAATGTAATGTACTAAATGTCTTTTTTTAAATAACCACGTAATATTTTCTACCATCTCGCTCAGGCAAATAATGTAACACCAGTACTGCGAATTTTCAGGCACCAATCCTAACGTAACCTAACCAAACGTAACTTGATCCAACCTAACTTAGCCTAACCCAGCCTAACCTAACAATCGAACCCAACTCAACCCAACTAACCAAACCTAACCTGACCAAACCTAACCTAACCCACCCCAACCCAACCTAACCTAACCTGCCCTCCTCCTCCTCTTCACTTTGTTCATTAGCGCCTCCGAACTTCCAAGGCCGACATTGCAATTAATCAAGCACAGCAGGTAATCCATCCCTACTGATTGCCTCACTACGGCCGCTGCATATTTCCTTTACACGCCACCACCTCTGCCACATTCCTGGACGCTAATCTATAATGAGGTTGTGGTCGAGTGGCGAGAGAGGTGGCCTCCTGTCCCAAGGGAGGTTAGTTTGCTCACCAGAGAACGGTTTGAAAGATCTGAATCAAGACTTACTTTACATGTCTCGTACAGTACTGATCAATATGTCATTAAAACCATTACACCAGTCCTGAATGAGACAGCTTAACATGTACTCAGTATGGACGGTGGGCATTAGCGCTAAAGTGGTGACATATGAGGGTGCTTGGCAAGTAAAGAAGGTCTAATGGAACTCAGAGGCCGAAGTATCATATCAGTATTCATAGTCAGTCACATAAAAACTAACTTACAAAATAACTCAGTCTTCTGTCATAACTAGTCTTTTTTTATCAAGGAAAATGAAAGGAGGTTGTAGAATATTCCCATAACTCTCGTTCCTCCCTGCCCAAACCAATCTTAGTTACGAGGGTCAAATTATCGTAAGTTATTATGCAAATCTGGGGCCTTGCTTATTAAATCCATTAGGGCCATAAGTCAGGCAAGATTTATACGCCTTGCTTCGCGTCCACCTTCTTTCTGTTCATCATCGAAACTCTTATAAGATTTTTTTTAATTTTTTTTTTTTTTTTAGTGTTGTGGTTGATTTCTCGCTCATTCTTTTTACTCAGTCTCCCTCCCTAACTTTTTTTTCTTTCCCTAACTCTTTTCTCCCTCTCACTCCTCTCCTAACCTCTCTTTATCACTACCTCCTTCTTTTCCTCCTCTTTTTTCTCCCTCCCTCCCACGCTCCCTCCCACCATCACTTTCTCATTCTTTTACACTCCCCTTCAGTCACTTTCTCACACCTCTTCTTTCTCTTGCATGCTGTTCCTCCCTTTCACACTTAATTCCCTATTCCTTCACACCCTCCCTTCCTCACATTTTACTCCCTTGCTCACTCAGTCTTTAGTTTGTGCTCTTGCAGGTAAGGAAGCTCCCTTGCACATCTTCCTTGGCGATTTATTTTTGGATATAGGAAGTTGATATCCTTTTGTCCGTTATTTATGCAAAGTATGGCGATATTGGAAGGATTTGTGTCATATATACAGAATAGGGAAGGAAGGTGTGATAAGCAAAATAAATCACTTAGGAAATGGTGCTAGGAAGCTTCCTTAACAAAAGTAAATACGAACCTTTCTCTCTCCCTTCTTCACCTTCTTACCTTTCTCCCTCTCTTTCTCCCTGGCTCTCTCTCTCTCTCTCTCTCTCTCTCTTTCTCTCCCCATTTTATAGACAGACAATAAAGACACAGATAGACAGACAAACAGACAGGCAGGAGAAAGGCGGGCAGACAAAAATAGACATAGATATACACACACAGATAAATACATACATATCACACACATACATCCACAACTCCAAATGATTTTTTTTTTAAAGCATCACTAAAATATATGGGAGGATTTCAACACTGCAGATTGTTTATGAATATTTTGTGTCAGAAAAATTGTGCAATGTTCGTAGGAAGTGGATTTTAATTATTGGTATATGTAAAATCATCCCAGCTGTGGTACTCATATCCTCTCACTGATTTTCACAGGATTCGATGGAGTTGAGCTGGCTGTTGTGGTAGATTTGTTATTATTATTATTATTATTATTATTATTATTATTATTATTATTATTATTATTATTATTATTATTATTATTACTACTACTACTACTACTACTATTCTATTACTACAACTGCTATTTGAAACATTCCTTTATTACAAACCTAACATCCACTTGAGACAGACTTAATTGTATAACCTAATCTTCCACTTTCTGCCAGACATTTAATATCTGGTGTTGTGGAGAGGGAAACATTGCCTTCTCCACCATGTCATTTAGCTCTCTGTATGCAAGGAGTTTCCCCAGTTGAATTAAATGAAAGACAAGGAAATACAGGTTGCTGAGGAATGCGTTAGATTATGAACTAAATGCAGAGCTGCGTAAGTGTATCATCACCATCATCAATATCATCACCACCATAATCATCATCACCATCATCATCATCATCATCACCTACTGTTACAAATGGAGTATACATCACCAAAAAGCGGTATAAAGTGGACGACTTTAGGACAACTGCCTTCAGAGTACCCAGCTAAAAGGATCCACACCCCTATCATACATACCTCAAGCTTCCTTCATTCTCTTGTCCAGGAACAACCATTAATATCCACATGCTTTCCCTGATAAGAACAGTGGACTCTACGATAAACAGAAAGAACAGACATCTCACGCTAGGCAGACTCTTTAAAGGCAGACTCTGTAAAGGCAGACTGTGACGCTGAGCCAGACAGCAGTTTACAAAATTGAAGCATATACAGTAGGTCTGTTTACTGTTTAAGCGTTTTGCTGGGTGTGATTTCTCTCCATGAATACGTCTGGGATTATACTCTCTTCGCTTTACCTAGGCCCAAAACTGTCATCTCTCCTTCGTGAATGCTGAGGTACCATCTATCCTTCTTGACTGCTGAGTTGTAATAAGACTAGCTAACTCTAAAATATGCTACTAATCACGAATAGGAGGTATAAAGAGGATGCCAAGTAGCAATACTGTCTTATTTTGCCACTGAGCCACGAGAAACAAGCTGCAAAAGGACGAAAATCCCGCAAACTTAAGCTAGAAGAGCTATAGCCAGAATAACAGACCTTGCTTCCGTCACTCTACAGAAATAGATATAAACATTTTCTTATTTATTGTACAGGTATCACTCCTATGAATAAAATCTTCCGGGGCTAGTGAGAAGATACCCGCTGAGTTGTACCATGGCAGTGAAAAAGTTAAGCCAGCTTGGAAGCAATAGGTTGGTGTAGCGTACAAATAACCTCATTAAACTTAGCCTGATGGAGGAAGGGAGAAGGCAGGTTGGTTTGTTGCTTGTCCCCTGTAAGCCATGTTTTATTTCACGTTCATGTTTTTCACAGTCGTCAGACGTATCAGTGTTGTGCAGTATTTTCCCAGGTGTAATAGTGTAAATCCATCAATAAAATAAATCATCATCATCATCACCATCATCATCATCATCATCATCACTATCCCCACCATCATCATCGTTGCTGTCCTTGAACTTTCTTCTGATCCAACTATTCTGTGCCATTAGTGTTCAGTCGCTTAGTTCATGCATTCCACATTCATCAGATTCATTTGTTTTGCTTAGTATTTTCCCATCATCATCATCATCATCATCTATTAAAAGGTTCATCCAATTCTCTCATGATCACGTTAATATTGTTTTCTCACTCATCTTCAGTCTCTTCCACGTTTATGCATTCCACACTGATCATACCATTATCACTGCACTCCATTTCCCCGTGTCTGCACCTGAATACTTCGTTGTAAGCCTCGTCGAACTCTCATATGATTCAGGCCAAATACATTTACATCCTAAGCGTTAACTTTACACACACACAGGCACTCTCGCAGCACCACCAGGCGGGAATTTAATCAGAGCAGACCTCTTATTTTTGTTCACCATTTTCTGGCCTGGTATAGAGTAACTAAAGGTATAAACTGCGTTAAACACAGGTATACTGTGCGTCGCTGGTGTAGTGGGATGTGAGTAAGGGGTATACGATAAATGAAGGCTTAAACTGCATTGCATAGAGGTAAGACGCGCTTAGCTGGCGCAGAGGCATAAACTGCGTTGAAGAGATATAAGCTGCGCTACGCAAAGGTAAACTGCCCTCGGCTGATGAAGCTAGGTATGAGTTAAGAGTACAAAATAATAAGTACGAAGTGCTAGTTAGGTGAGGGAGCTTCACCTCCCTAAAAAGTTCATGGAAGTGAAGAATACTGATTCCGAAAAGCTTTAGTGAGTGTCAGACGGACAGGGCTGCGCCTAAAGATGCTGCGTGCTCCCGCATCTTTAAAACGCTGTAAAGTGTGATAAATAATAACAAACTGAGCTTGGATGGTGTAGCGAGGTGTTAATTAAGGCGTGCTGAGGGAAGCTGACGAGGTATAAGCTGCGTTCAAATGACATACAGCAAAACCTGCATTTCACTGGTGCAACGAGGTGGTATAAATAAGGTAAACTGCGCTTCAGTGGTGTACAGGCAGAGGGAGTTTAAATTGCGCAAGGTTTACGATAAACGGAAATATAAACGCTCCAAACCTGGGTATAAACTGCTCTTGCGTGGTGTAGTAGGTAGGTGTGAGTTAGCGCGTGCTGGAGGAAGGTGACATGCCGACCCCTGTTTGTTTATCTTGTCACGCCCTCCTGTGTTGCACTGGCTTTGTGAGGACCCGACACACAGGGAGGGAGAGGGAGGGGGGCGAGAGGGTGAAAGAGAGAGAGGGAAAGAGAGAGAGAGACGGGCATACATACAGACAGAGACAGAGGGAGAAAGAGGGTAGGTGAAAATGTGGCGAAGAGAAAGAGGAAAGGATCATGGTGAAATTCGTAGACATTGTAGTAATGGAAATACGCAGCTGACAAAAGGACTGAGTGAGAGAGAGAGAGCACACACACACACACACACACACACACACACACACACACACACACACACAGGG
>JAGKTI010006454.1:29362-40659 GCA_018397915.1 Birgus latro
TTGCATCAAATTTTGGTACCCTCTAGCAGCAATGTGTCTCTCTCCCGAGGTAAGACCTTGGCAACACTGCAATGGCTCATATGTGCCTGTACGTAGTGACAATCTCAGTGCTCCACTAGCAGCCAGACAGCAGGGTCATGCCGTGTTGCGGTGTCCCTATAAATCCGCCATTTCCCCCCTCCCACCCGAGGCTGAAGCCATTATTGAAATATTGTGATTGTACAGTGTTTTTTACTATAATGTGAAGTGATTGTGTCTACTGAACATAGCTCTATTGTTTGTAAAGCATTGGGCCCCGTTATCAGCTGTAGGCCTAAAGGCAGGAGTCTGGTTTGTTATAGCGGGGTTTCCACTCTCACCCTGCCCGTAAATGATGTATTTCACCCTTATAGTGAAGCCATTACTTATATCTGTGAAACATATAGTGCCTGGATTAGTGAAATAACTGACCTACCATACCAGGCATTATGTCATGCCATAGAGATACATAGACATATGCATCAGTTGCTAAGGGAGCAGGCGCTCTCGTATGCCATACAGTAAGGAAGGGAATAACAGAGAAGGCTGGGATGTATATTGCATATGGCTCAGTGTAAAATATATGTATAAAATAGTGCAGCGAGTGTTTACCAAGAAATACTGCGTGCATTGACTGGCAGCAGAAAGTTACCTAATGATATGAGACAAGAAAATACGCCACACAACGACACATATATGACATTATAAATGTATGTCGTGCAGCGAATGTTCGTGGAGAAATCTATCGTCTGCATCGCATGTGTTAAGCAAACATAGTGCAAGGAACAGAATATGCCACCCACACACACATACAAACACACACACACTCACACACTACCTAACTCATCTTCTACAAGCAGCTCAACACCTCTGGAACAAGTGAGTTATCCATATTTTGTTGATTTGTATATTGACCTATTTCTACATTTTTTTCACAAATAAGTATCGTTTTTAACATATACAGTACACGTATGAGATGGAAGAAAGTTCAGCTTCAGCTTCAGTACCTAGCAAAAAGACTAGTGGCCATGTCGAGTTTCTGAGAGCACTATCAAAGAGCTTATGATATTTCACGTGTACAATTCGAGTAAAAAAATAAAAATAATAATAAAACCTAACAAGCGAAAATATGTAGGTATTCGTGAGGCAGGGAAATTGAGCGTTTTTATCTTGCTTGCGGACAAGGAAGAGTATTCTATCTTTATCGTCCATTTACTCCAAAATTGTTGAACGTATCGATTTCCTGTAAGAACCATGATAAAAATCAGTGAATTCTACGTATGTACAGGACATAACTATGTAATTTCTCTGATGAAAAGCTGTTGTTCCATAGGTGGTTATTGTGAGCGCATGATGACAGTGCACTGCGGCCGTGAGTACCCTGTAGTTTTTTGCGATATACTCGGAAACTATCATGTGTATCAAAATTCTAAAGAGCCCCTGAGAAAGCTCATGAAATTCTACATAAGATTATGTAATTAAAACATATGGTGTGCAAGAAAACTTCAGCAGTATACCTCCCTGAACAATTTTTTTTTTTACAAAAACGGCTTTTAGGTTTTGGCTATTTTCTCGAAAACTACAAATCGCATCATAACCAGATACACCTCATTAAAAAGCCAATGAAATTCTCTATCAAAACTTATAACATTTTTCTGTATGATGGAAAACATTTGAATGACGATGTTGGGAATCGAGATCAACATTCCGAAATGTTTATTCACAGTGTCCTTTTTAATAATCAGCTAGAACAAACATTGGCGAATAAGATGATGTGGGTTTCAGGGCAATATTTAGAGGTTTGGGTGGCGAAAATAAGGCAAGAATATGTGAAATCTGCGTTGCGCGGGTGGCCTGGTGGCAGGCGCGGGCAAGTAGAATCAAGAGCCGTGAAACTTAACCCCTTAACCACGGGTCGTCACTTCCGTGATGCTCGGGTGCAATGGATCATACTGCGGGGCGTCAGTTTTGAGATTTTGTGTTGTTTTGAATTCGCCCTGGCTTTCAGGTAGTGACTTGTATCATCTATCAGCACCGCCAATGTCCAACAATAGTCAGAGCTGCTAATGTCATCAGTACTCCCATCCACTGTTGACAATTTAGCCATTTTCCCCCATTCAAGACTCCTCTCCCTACCTCCCCTCCATTACCCTCTCGTGTCATCTGCTCAGCTGCTCTGCACTACGCAAATCTTCCCCGGATTTTTCCACTGATTTCATCCAATGAAATGAGCCCTATGCCCTACTCTTATACCAAATAATATATATATATATATAAAAAATATGGTAATTGGTAATGCCATACATCTGGAATTGGCTAGTTATCACTTGGCAACATCCAACCTGCACTCGTCCGCTAATTTCCCTTGCTTTTTTCCCCCGTGAAATATGCTGTATGAGTTATTCTCATAACATAAATGTATATAAGAAAAGAATGGAGAAGCCCGAGTGACATTTATATTCACCTGGAACTACCTAATTTATTATGTATTGTCTAGATTTCCTAAGACTTCTTAGCATATACATTAGCAGCTGACATTTTCAACTCTTGGCTACAGAGATACGTACAGTACATTCAGTTCACTCTCGTCCATCAATGTGTAAGGACGTCGCAGTAGCGCCCCTCCATTTCTGTTGCTTTTGTACCCATTATAAAAGACCGTGACCTCTACCCCTACTAAACATCGTGTGGGAAGTGGTAAAGGACTGTAGATATATATAAGTGTAATAAAGTACTAGAAATAATAAAGTGTGAGTGTGTATATGAGTAAGAAATGACAATACCAGGGGCAAATTAGCACGAGTGGGAGGCTCATACGTGCTCGTATTTTACATTGCTTTCACATTTTTTTTTTCAAGTATAGATTCCAAACTACTTGGAAATCATTGAATAGTGTTTCTAGTGATAATATGAGGCAGTGATATTCATATTACGGGATGTCAGGAAGAGTAAAGTGGAGACTTAATTACCCAGCTTCAGAAGTTTCCACAAGTCCTACGGTAGTCGACGAGTGCTAAAAAAACATCTCGGGAGAAAGCTGAAGATATGTGCCATATGCATATGTAATTATAATATTCTAGGACTAATAACTGATTTTTGGCAAATATTTCTATAAAGTCAGTCGGAGCGCAGATTTTCCCCGCGAGATGGGCACGGCGCGCCTCCAACAACCCCGTGGTTAAAGGGTTAATAAAACTTACCCGTGCGTGAAAGGGTTAATTTAGCAAGTATATTAGTTTTTGAGTTAAAAGTTATAAAGGTGATGGTGGTTTCTTCTTGTTATAATAAATATAAAATATGGCATCAAATAGTTGGTATTAACGGAAAAAAATATAAACATATCAAAAAGTGAATCAGGTGACGTACGATGTTTCACTTCATTATTTAACATAAGACATTGGCATTTACATAAATTCCTAATAACCTCAGTGAATGATAGACTCAAAAATTATATGAATAATCTTCATACTGCATCTACATTCTCAGCTAATCAATCAATCTCAACCTACTGCATCCAAAAATTAAATAAAAATTACTGAAGACAGCTATGGGAGATGCCAGATTATAATTCAAAGTTGACTACGGCGAGGCAGAAGCAAGTTAATTATTGACTACAAGTGCAAAGTATAAATAATATCCAAACCTAAGCTATTCAATGAACTATATAGACCTTGATAGTTCCCCATGAAATTAGTTATTATAGTATTAATCAATTAATATTTAGTATCTTAAATGTCAGTACCAACTTGCCTAGCCCCGGGCTCTTACACTCCTCATGGGGTGACATAGGATTGGATGATGGATGGATGGATATTTATAGAATGACTGAATCATCCATTTTTTGACGGGGAATTGTCTGATGGCGAATTGACTTCACAACAAATCATCCCGGAACCAGTCCATGTCCCACCTCCCAGCTTTGCTGTGAGTGAGGATATTTTCCCAGCTCTACAACTTTTGTACTGTTTAGACATGCCTCCCTCTGCCCTGCATCATCTCCAGCATCGGGGAAGCCCGCTACAGAGCAGCGGCAGCAGAATCGTACTCTGTGGAGAGGAAATTGGAAATACTGCAATATGATGCCACAAGGAGAGACAGGGCATCTCAGAGATTAGGGGTGCTTTAGGCCCTCCAGCTCCCACTGTTGGGACTGTGACCAGGAAAAAGAAGACGTACAAGAAAATGGCCACCTCATTCTCTACATCTACAGGTATTACTTACTAAAAGATAGGAAGGGTAAAGTTTAGGTGGGGGGTCTGAGGGGGTCCTTGAACGCATCCCCCCATTTCTACGTACAGTATATTTCAATGGGGAAAATCATTCTGATATAAAAATTTTTGAATTACTAAAGTTTTTTTTTTGTCCCAATCCCTTTCGTATATCGAGGACTCATTGTACTGATCAGGCAAAACGAGGGTCTCTGGTAAATTTTAGCCAAATCTGTACTGTGTATGGTTTTACCCCTTGTCATGGCCCACTAGGAGCTGGAGGAGTCATGGAATATACACAGTCCTGTCCACACCCAGGTGGTACCCCAGGGGACTGGGTTTATCTTTGATGCACGACACGGGACAACTGCATTTGTACGCCAGCTCCCAAAGTCGTTTAAAGTAGCCATGCCGGCAGAAGCCAGCTGCCACTTTACATCAGGGTGATCAGAAAAACTGGCATTTCTAATGGCAAGACACGATACTCTGTTAAATCACTGATCTTTCACATTGTAGAACACACATGCTCAACAACCCTACTGTATTCTATTAACCCTTTCGCGCACCTTAAGTTTTATTAAGTTTCACAGCTCACAATTTTACTTCTCTGTGCCTGCCACCAGGCCGCCCGCACGACACAAATTGCACGTATTTTCACCACCCAAACCTCTAAACATTGCCCTGAAACTCACATCAACTTATTCGCCGATGTTTGTTCTAGCTGATATGCCAAAAGAAAAACCAGAAAAATACGAATAAAAGTACATTAGGCCGTCATGAATAAACATTTCGAAATGTTGATCTCACTCCCCAACAACGTCGTTTGAGTGTTTTCCATCATACAGAAAAATGTTATTATAAGTTTTGATAGAAAATTTCATTGGCTTTCTAATGAGGTGTGTCCGGTTGTGATGAGATTTGCAGTTTTTGGGAAAATAGCCAATAACTAAAAGCCATTTTTGTAAAAAAAAAAAAAAAAAAAAATGATTTTTGTTCAGCGAGGTATACTGCAAAAGTTTCCTCACACACCCTGTTTTTATTATATGATCTTATGTAGAATTTCATAAGCTTTCTCCTGATACCTTTTTGTTTTGATACGCCTCACAGCTTCCGAGTAAATCGCAAAAAACTATAGGGTACTCACGGCCGCGGTGCACTTTTGTCATGCACACACAATAACTGCCTACGTACACAATTTTTCATTAGAGAAATTACATAGTTATGTCCTGTACAAACGTAGAAATCACTGATCTTTATCATGGTTCTTACAGGAAATCAATACGTTCAGTAATTTTGGAGTAAATGGAGGACAGAGAGAATACTCTTCCTTGCCCGCAAGCGAGAAAAAAACACTCAATTTCCCTACCTCATGAATACTTGCATATTTTCGCTTGTTAGGTTTTATTATGTTTTACTCAAATTATGCAAGTGAAATATCATAAGCTCTTTGATAGTGCTCTCAGAAACTCAACATGACCACTCGTCTTTCAGCTAGGTACTGATACTGAAGCTGAACTTTCTTCCATCTCATATGTATATATGTAAAAAACAATACTTACTTGTGAAAAAAAACAGAGAAATGTAGAAATAGGTCAATATACAAATCAACAAAATATGGATAACTCACTTGCTCCAGAGGTGTTGAGCTGCTGACAGGAACTTGAAGGAACTGAAGATGAGTTAGGTAGTGTGTGTGTGTGTGTGTGTGTGTGTGTGTGTGTGTGTGTGTGTGTGTGTGTGTATGGCATATTCTCTGTTCCTTGCACCACATTTGCCTAACATGCGATGCACACAATAGATTTCTCCATGAACATTCGCTGCACGACATACGTATATAATGACATATGTGTCGTTGTGTGGCGTATTTTCTTGTCTCTGATCATTACATAACTATCCACTGTCAGTCAATGCATGCAATATTTCTCGGTGAACACTCACTGCACCATTTTATATTACAGTAGGCGCGGAAAGTATTGACGTTTTTTTGCCGACGTCATTCTTCTTCGCGTTAAGTGAAGTAGGGTCAATACTACCCTCCCCTGTGATGCGAAATGAGCTGACGCTTTTTCAACGGGAGCTGGCGACCCTGCTTGATACGTTTGGCACCACAGGAGCAGGCTCAGTAATGTTTGGCCAGCCACAGGAGGAGGATTGTCTCTGTGTGTGATGCACCACGAGGGCATGTTTT
Source organism: Birgus latro (assembly GCA_018397915.1). NCBI lineage: Eukaryota > Metazoa > Arthropoda > Malacostraca > Decapoda > Coenobitidae > Birgus > Birgus latro. The sequence continues at coordinate 35,777 of JAGKTI010006454.1, forward strand.
GACTCAAATAACACAGTTATCTGGTTACCTACCACATTCTCATCATGCCTAAAGTAACCACAAGCAAGGACAAACGTGTGGAAGTGATTACTTTATACAAAGCTGGCCACAAACTCCCATTTATTGAAAATCAGATGGTGTTAGACTGAGGACAGTGCAGAGACTGGTGAAGTGGTTCAAGGACAGTGGGGAGGCCCTCCCTCCCACTCCACTTCCCAAGCCTGGGAGACCTCGTAAGACAACCTTCAGGACCCGTCAGCTGATCTCAAGGCAAGTTAGCAAGGATCCAAGGCTAACAGCACGGGATTTAAAAGAAAAGAACCCACAGTTGCTGGCAGATGTGTCTGTCAGAAGTGTGCAGCAACTGTTGCATGACGATCTGGGCTACAGGAGTTTTTGTGCTCGTAAAAAACCACTGCTAACTGCACTTCAGAAGAAAAAGAGAGTAAATTTTTGTAAGAAATATCTTGCCTGGAGAGAGGAGCAATGGAAAACTGTCCTTTCGAGTGATGAGTCAACATTTACTGTCACTGGTACCCCTTCATCACGAGTGTACGCAAACCAGGCAGTGACCCCCTGGATCCTGAGTACACTTCCAAGTTTGTTAAATACCCAGCCTCACTCATGGCTTGGGGCTGCTTTACATATTATGGTGTTGGTAGGTTGGTAATTCTACCTGCAAATGAAAAAGTGAACCAGAACAATTATTTGGAGCTCTTATGTGATGTTTTAAGTGACTCTTTTGATAAAACCAAGGCAAGAGTATTTATGCAAGATTCTGCCCCTGCACATGTTGCAAAGTCAGTGAAACAGTGGCTAACAGACTGTGAGGTTCCCTTTATTCGAGACTGGCCGGGAAACAGCCTAGATATCAATCCCATTGAGAATTTATGGGCGCACATGAAGCGGCAGCTGCGTAGTATGGACACATCATCTTTGCCTAAACTTGAGGCTGCAGCTATGGAGCAGTTTTAGTCCGTCTGTTCTGCAAAACTATGCCATCAGTCTCCCCAGATGCCTTAAGAAGATAATAAACGTGAAGGGGAATGCCAGTAAATACTAAATTCAATGGTGAGTGTTAATTTATTTGTTTCTCCTTGCTAACCACAAGAGTGTTTTCTTTTTTTAAGATGGTGTCAACACTTTTTGCGCCTACTGTATATTTCACACTGAATCATATGCAATATACAACACTATCACATGATTCCATCCCAGACTCCTCTTATTCCCTTCCTTACTGTATGGCGTACGAGAGTGCCTGCTCCCTTAGCAACTGATGCATGTGTCTATGTATCTCTATGGCATAACATAATGCCTGGTATGGTAGGTCAGTTATTTCACTAATCCAGGCACTATATGTTTCACAGATATAAGTAATGGCTTCACTATAAGGGTAAAATACATCATTTACGGGCAGGGTGAGTGGAAACCCCGCTATAAGAAACGAGACTCCTGCCTCTAGGCCTAATGGCTGATAACGGGCCCCAATGCTTTACAAACAATATATCTATGTTCAATAGACAATCACTTCACAGTATAGTCAAAAACACTGTACAATCACAATATTTCAATAATGGCTTCAGCCTCAGGTGGGAGGGTGAAAATGGCGGATTTAAAGGGACAACGCAACACAGCATATCCCTGCTGTCTGGCTGCTAGTGGAGCACTGAGATTCTATCACTATGTACAGGCACATATGAGCCATTGCAGTGTTACCAATGTCTTACCTCGGGAGAGACACGTGGCTGCTAGAACGCTACAAAATTTGACGCAAATCGACCGAAAACTCTTTTTTTTTTCTTGCGAATTCACACGATTTGAGGTCCTGTGCTTTGGCACGCCACACCACATGAAACACAAATTGCGGTCCCATGTGCGAAAGGGTTAATAAGAATTCTGGGGGGGGAAAAAAAATCTTAAGTATATTACCTGTAGCAGCTAATCTACCACTACTTTAACATTTTAAGTGAATTTACTTTTACACAACTGCATCCATCCATACACATGTATATTGGCCAGATACCCAGTCCTTTGATTTATAGCATAAGAGAATACTGTTACCAATATTGTATGATTCACAATTCACTAACTTCAAGCTGTGGAGAACCAGTTAACAATACGGGCACACTTAGTATTGACACAAAGTATCAAAAAATTTATCCTAAAATAAAGCCATATGACCTGTGCTTGGAAAAACTGTAGGCTGACAAAGTACTGTAATTTGCAATAATTTGGCTGTCACCTAAACAATTATGCCTCGAAGAATAAAATGTGAACGTTGATTTTCCACATCACTAGAATGTTAGTAACTTACTTGACCCTGGCTTGTCAGCAACACGCACAATATGAGTCATGCCAGCCTTGTACCCCAGGAAAGCAGTCAGATGCACAGGTTTTGAGGGATCATCCTTGGGGAAAGCTTTCACCTTCGGGCGGATCCTCCTTGAACGTTTCTTGGGGTAGAACCCCATAGACCCATGACGGGGTGCACTAAATTTTCTATGAGACTGTAAAAGAAAGTATTAAATTAGACAAATACTACAGTGGCCATTTTTAACTTTTGCTACAGACTCTGCTACAAACCTGATTTACATTAATCATATGGTCAAGAAGAGCAACCCTAGTTGTTAAATACTGAACTTTTTAGTTACCACTCAACTGTATAATAGACCAACACATGACATGGACGTGATTTGTTTGTGCCCTTACAGGATAAAGACGTCTGGATACACCTACTAGCAAACCAGTTTGTCAAGCCGTCACAGAACTGTACACATAAACTGCTATTGCATTTCACATTCTTCAACAACCCCACATATGTTCTGTACTGTATATGGCTTTACTCCTTAATGCCCACTAGAAGCTGGATAAGTCATGGAATATACACAGTCCTGTCCACACCCAGGCATTACCCCAGGGGACTGGGTTTATCTTTGATGCATGACACAGGACAACTGCATTTGCATGCCAGCTCCCAAAGTTATTCAGTTACCCTGCCGGCAGAAGCCAGCTGGTACTTTTCATCAGTATGACCAGGAAAGCAGACTTCTCTGGCTACAATTTTCCATAACCTAATTCCAGATCAAAGATAGCTTTGTTTACAAAATGGCAGAAATTGCAACAAAACTAAAACATGTATATTATATAATTGCTTCCAACCAAACTTGTTCAACTTTTGAAATAAACAGTTACCCTACCCCCTTTGATTAAAGGCAATGTACAAAGTCACAGTCTACTTAGAGCAAGAACAATGTAAATCATACCAGGCACTGTCACAGTGAACTGCCATACCACTGCAATGGTTACATCTCAGACCAAACATCTAATTATTATCTGGTGAACATCTCGGACCCAACACCCAATTCTTATCTGGTGAACTATGGGTAAGTCGTAAGTACCTGTAACCCTTCATACAACTGTTCTGCTTAGGTATGCTGGAACTGTCTTACAACTACAATTAATCCGTTCCATGACGGGTGCCTTTGTTGGCTTTTTGGCCCGTAGTGCAGAGGGTTTAGGAGCCTGTGTGACCCCCAGTGCCAGCCATTTCAGACTCTTCCCCCATTAATAGACCTGAAAAGTGGTTCAAATAGGCCTGGTGATAGTAAAAGTGCTCACCTCAGCTGTTTTCCACCCAAAAACAGTGTTTCGGTCCAGCACACCCAGATCTGAATCAGATTGTTACTTTCAGATACCATCAGTGGCTGATGTGGATAGGTAGTCCATTTTGGTATAGAGTGGGTGGATGCAAGGAGTACTTGGAAACTATGATGATGGTAAGTTGGGGTTCTGAGCAAATTTTACATATTTTCACATCCATCTTTTTTACTATTACATTGGTACAAGGCACCATAAACACTTACATAAAGCACAATAAACATATGCTGCAAACAAGCAGTAAATCACACATTTACATTATTTTCCTTACATTACTTGATTTTACGATTTATGTCTATTTACTTACATTTACTCATATTACAATGTTACCTCATCACTTGAAAGTTCTCCAACTTCGACTGGATGTCAGCAATAAGCACAATATTCTTGGCAGCGTGGCATGACCCAGATTTGCATCAGATGGCTACTTTCAGATACCATCAGTGGCTGATATGGATAGAGCCCCTGTGGTACAATAGAAGAGTTTGCGTCTCGCACGCTGGTGGATGCAAGAGTTTTAAAAACATTCAGAAGCGTTCATCAAGTCATTTACCACTTTTGCGGACATAAGGGGTGCTGTGGTTGAACTAGTGTCGCATACTGTATGATTGCATCCAGTCGGCTTAGGCGGGCCAATTACACTTGGTTCACAGACTACACACACATCCAAAGCCACTCCTCACCCTACATACAATCTCTGCAGAGCACATGTTGGTGGCGTGGAGATAGATACATAGATAGACAGACATAGATAGTCCATTTTGGTGTGGTGTGGGTAGATGCACAGAGTACTTGTAGTATGGAAAAGCAACCTGGTGTTCGTAATGCGTCCACAGTCGAAACTATGCCAATTTTATCTTTCACTTTTTTAAAATATATTATACTGGTATAAGGCACCATAAACTCCCACATTAAGGCACACTAAAACACTCATGCTGCAGCAGACTCAACTTCGCACAAATGTGTGCAAAATCGTGTCCGTGTAATTATAAAGGCAACAGAAGTATTGTTCAGTCACCAAACACATCCACTTATAGTACCTTCCTTTACATTACCACCTCATCACTTCTGTTTTTCTCTTTCTCTAGCTTCTTTATTTCTTTGTCCTTCACCTCAGGAATCACTTTCACCATGAATCTCGTCATTGGAGAGACAGTGAGGCAACATGTCTTTGCTGGCCAGGTGAACTGCTAACAGGTGAACTGCTAACAGGTGAACTGCTAACA
>JAGKTI010006455.1:11744-34078 GCA_018397915.1 Birgus latro
GGTGGGACGTGATGATACGCTATCCACTGCAGAGGACTCCGAAGATAGACGTAAACTAACATCCAGTGGTAACTCCGCCGTGCCTGATGTGCTGGGCTGTGGCTCGGAGCTAGAAGGCCCGTCTTGGTGAGATGATTGTGTGGAGCGAGGGTTGACGACGGCAAGGTTGACTGGCCTGAAAAAACTGTCAATGGTGGATTGACGCAAGCAATGACGATTCTGACAATTAATGATGCGCTGCCTGAAAGCTCGCACTTCACCCACAAATCCCAAGGGCCCCATCTCCCTGTCGCAGTCTGGGTGTTCTAGGTAGTCAAGGACGAACTCCACATATTCCCGGAGTGTGCTCAGCCTGGGGATGGTTGGGGTAGTGGCAAGCCATGAGGAGTCCGCATCATCGTCGCTGTCCTCGTCGGAATCTTCCTGCTGGGTACTCGGACCGGCAACAGTAGATGCGATCTTGGTATCAGACATGATCTGATACCCAGGATTGCCCTCGTCGTCATCCAACCACTCACGCACTTTGTCGACATCCACATTGTCTCCACCCGCACGAAGCCTTGCATGGAAGTCATCCACGTCAAAACCTACAAAATCGTGCACAACGTCACTTCCATGAAGCAGCCAAGACCAACCATTTTCTAAAGTCTTGACAGAGACTTCCTTCCATGCACTGGCCCAGTTGTAGATGGCAGACTCGAGGTTGTATCGGCGAAGGTTTTCGACAGTTTTTTGTCCTCGCATGTCTCATCCTTCCCTGCGATCGTCCTTGTCCACAACCATCACCTCGTCCAAAAACTTCCGTCAGTATAGCCTCTTCGTTGCCACAATCACTCTCTGGTCCATTGGTTGGATGACAGCAGTCATATTAGGTGGCAAAAACAGACACCTTATGCGGCCATTCTCAGCCACCAACTCCTTCTCAGATGGATGCGCAGGTGCACTGTCTAGAATCAGGAGGGCCTTTACCTGGTCTCATGGGATTTTCAGTGTCTCTGTCTGATAACGAATGACCTCCTTTACAAAGTGTTGGTGGAACATATTTCTGAAGATCTTGGTTGTGAACCAAGCCTTCAGAGAATGATACCACATGACAGGAAGGGCATCCATTAACCCACGAAGGCACCTAGGCTGCTTTGCACGGCCTACAATAACGGGCTTGAGCCGGTGCATGCCGTTAGCATTTGCACAGCACAAAGCAGACACACGTTGCTTGGAGAGCTTTGGACCAGGCACACGCTTCTCCGTCTCCTCTGCAAGAGCATTTGTGGGTACTGAACGGTAAAATAGGCCAGTTTCATCAGCGTTGTAGACTTGACCGAGAGTGAGGCCCTCCCTATCAATCAAGCCATTCACCTTCTGCCGAAACTGTTCTATTCCTTCGTCGTTAGCGTCCAGAGCTTCGCCATGGGTCTTACGGTTGGTAAGTCCGTGTCGTAACTTGAACGCGAAGAGCCAACCTTCAGATGCCTTGAAGTCTGGGGAGTCGTGTAGCCTTGCGAACTTCTCAGCAGCAGCTTTCAGCTCCGTTCCACGTACCAACACACCAGCAGCACGTTGCTGTCGATACCAAATCAGCGTGGAATGGTCAATGTCTGCATACTTAGGAGTAAACATCACCTTCCTCTCCACGTTTCATTTGGTCTTCGAAGCGAAATCAGCCGTGTACTGCTGTAGTTTGTCTCGGGACTTCTTGATATCAAACAAGGTGGAGTGAAGGAGGTTGAATTCACGACGAATCCGTGATGTCAGCCACCCGGCGTCCACCTTCTCCAATACCTCCCTCTTCTTCTCCAGAGTCAGAACCACTTTCTTCCTCTTCTCAGGTGGCGGGGCCATCATCACACACATGATGAACAAGGTGAAGAGCAGCATCAAGCCCTGCAGGAGGTAGGGTATCACCACAAAAGCAATCACTTCGGCCGCCATTGTCGAAGCGTGTTTACGAGGTAGGAACAGAGCGGGAAATGGGACCGACAGACGGGCGCCACGCGCGAAAACACAGCCTATCGGCGCGCGCGGGAAATTCAAACTGACGCGGTCCAAAAAAATCGGATTTTTTTCGGATTTTTTCTAATTTTTTGGCATTTTGGGGGGCGGACAGCCCACGATGTCCGAATAGTGGTGCATCCGAATAATGGGCATCCGAATAGTAGAGAGATTACTGTATATCTATCCATCCATCAACCAATCGTACGTTGTCCCACAGAGAAGCGTAGGAGCCCGGGGCTAGGCAAGTTGGTCCTGACATCTAAGACGAAAGTGACCAGCCTCATTCATCCCTGAGTGGCATTACGTGAGCAATAAACCCCAACCACCCCTTGGATAAGTAATCCCTCCACTATTCAATGTAATAGAGCCAAAGGCATGTCTGGACACTGGTCTTGTCCGAATAATGGGCCTGAAGCTCCAGCACTGGTCATTCATGACCCTAATCTAACCTAACCTAAATCAGAAAACCACCTTCCTACCTCCCTACCGGACATGCATAGCACTTATTTAAGTCCCCTTTCACATAAATAATGCACACAAAGCATGAATTAATTGAATTTTAACCAAAAAATGATGATTTAGAGGTGAGTAAGGCATAGGTGCTCACAACTTGCCAGCAAGTGTAAGTGAGTATCAGACATGGAAATCACTATGAAAATCACCCTTTCTCACACCATATGCATTAAATAATGGACACAAAGCATGAATTAATTGAATTTTAACCCAAAAATGATGATTTTGAGGTAAGTAAGGCATAGATGTTCATGAGTTGGCAGCTTAGTGTAAATAAGTATCGGACGTGGCAATCACTATGAAAATCATCATTTCTCATATCTTATGCACTAAAATATGGGATACAAAGCATCAAATAAATAAATTGTTACCAGAAAAAGAGTTAGGTATGGCAAAGGTGTTCACTGTTCACCAACAGCACCAGTCATTCTTGACCCTAACCTAACATAACCTAAATCAGGAAACCACTACCTAACTCCCTACCGGACATGCATAGCACTTAATTAAGACCCCATTCACATAAATAATTGGCACAAAGCATGAATTAATGGAATTTTAACCCAAAAATGATGAATTTGAGGTAAGTAAGGCAGGGGTGTTCACGAGTTGGCAGCTTTGTGTAAGTAAGTATCGAACGTGGCTATCACTATGAAAATCGTCATTTCTCATATCTTATGCACTAAAATATGGGATACAAAGCATCAAATAAATAAACTGTTACCAGAAAAAGCGTTAGGTATGGCAAAGGTGTTCACTGTTCACCTACCGCACCAGTCATTCTTGACCCTAACCTAACCTAACCTAAATCAGAAAACCACCTACCTAACTCCCTACCGGACATGCATAGCACTTAATTAAGACCCCATTCACATAAGTAATTGGCACAAAGCATGAATTAATGGAATTTTAACCCAAAAATGATGAATTTGAGGTGAGTAAGGAAGGGGTGTTCACGAGTTGGCAGCTTAGTGTAAGTAAGTATCGGACGTGGCTATCACTATGAAAATCATCATTTCTCATTTCTTATGCACTAAAATATGGGATACAAAGCATCAAATAAATAAACTGTTACCAGAAAAAGAGTTAGGTATGGCAAAGGTGTTCACTGTTCACCTACAGCGCTGGTCATTCTTGACCCTAACCTAACCTAACCTAAATCAGAAAACCACCTACCTAACTCCCTACCGGACATGCATAGCACTTAATTAAGACCCCATTCACATAAGTAATTGGCACAGAGCATGAATTAATCAAATTTTAACCCAAAAATGATGATTTTGAGGTGAGCAAGGCAGGGGTGTTCGCCAGCTGACTACATAATGAACGTAAGGAAGAGACATGATTATTACTGGGAAAATCACCTTTTCACAGCCTGTGCACTCAAATATGGGACACAAAGCATGAAGTAAATAAAATGTAGCCAGAAAAATTATGATTTTGAGGTGTGGGGGGCGAAAATGTTAACCAGCTGACTAGATAGTGAACATAAGTAAAAGACATGGTAATCACTGAGAAAATCACCTCTTTCACAGCCTGTGCATTCAAATATGGGACATAAAGCATGAAGTAAATAAAACGTAACCAGAGAATGAGGATTTAGAAGTGATTATGGAAAATATTTAGCAGTTGACAATGTTTACTTACAGTCCAGCATTGTTGTTTACCCCCATCTCTAAGGTTTTTACAGTGGTCATAATTGCTCTTGAAGCATGTGGTCATAATTGCTCTTGAAGCATGTCCAGTAATCCAGTGTTTAACTACACTTAATCCTTAGCACTGTGACTTTTGATTATTTAATCAAGAACAAAAATACTGCAAAAGATCGGACAGCCGTCCACTGTTCACAGGAGTTGAGACAGAACTAGTAGGAGGGTGATTTGGCGGGAAGGGAGCTAGTCAGCGCAAGCGGGAAATTCAAACTGACGCGGTCGGAAAAAATAGGATTTTTTTTCCGGATTTTTTAGAATTTTTTGGCATTTTGGGGGGCGGTCACCCAGCCCACGATGTCTGAATAGTGAGGGATCCGAATAATGGGCGTTCGAATAGTAGAGGGATTACTGTATCTTCACCGGCTGGAGCGTCGTAATTACCCACTAAACCACCATGTGCCAAAATTTGGCTATATGGTTACCACCCAGCATAGTAAATGGTTTCCTGGTGTACAAGAAACCATTTGGCTTGTCACTCAGTGTAGAGTCACTCACAGGCAGAAGGACAAGGAAAGAATGAAGGAAAGAAAGACAGAAGAGGGAGTGTAAAGTCACCCGTAGGCAGAAGGACAAGGAAAGAATCGTTTCGTTTCGTTTCGTTTTTGAAGGCTCCAACATGCTTGCATGTGTCGGCCTTGGTCACCTAATGGCGGCTCTCCACGCTGCTTGATCTCTGGCAGCCTCCCTATTCAGTCCCTTAACCCTTAAGTCACATTTAATGACTTCGTCCCATGTCTTTCTCGGTCTACCCCTCCCCCAATATTAACACTTCTCACCCTCTGTACCCAATTATCATCCCCCATCCTCTCCACATGTCCAAAGGATGAAGGAAAGAATATGTATAGTACTCCTCCTAATTTAAGCAGTGTTCAGAGGTCTTTCAGCTTTTTTAGACATCAAAACACACATTGGAATATGCAAAATAATCCTAAACACTAAGAAAACTGAGCATAAAAAACAAACAAAGAACCCCTACCAATATGCGCAATACCCTTCCTAATTTTGGCAGTGTTCTATGGTCTTTCATTTGTTTTTTGACATCAAAACACATACTGAAATGTGCAATATAATCCTAAACACTAGTGAAAAAAAAAAAAAGTATATGCACAGTAACCCTACTAATTTTGTCAGGGTTCTGTGGTCTTTCGGCTATTTTTAGACATTAAAACGCACATTTCAATATGCAATATAATCCTAAACAAGAAAAAAAAAAAAAAAGTACACTTACCAACCAGTGAATGGCAGACAGGCATTGAAACCCACCAGGCTGCAGCAGGTCTACAGGTACTGTATCCCATGTGGTCTAGTGGCTAACACAGCCACCAAGCAAAGGTCAAAGAACTCCTCCTCGTCCATCTGCTGAAGCTGGCTGATAAGCGGGGAAGTGCAGTGAGGTGATGGAGCCCTACCCATCTCAGGGCTCTCTGAAGACAGCTGCAAACTCACATTTAAGGACGACGGCTGTCGATGTGCTTGATTGTGGGCCCGAGAATAAAGACTGGGGTCGAGCGAGTGGTGGTGGTCGTGGAGGGGAGAAGAGGCACGTGGGCTTGAAGAGGGAGTCGATCTTCCTCTGACAATACATGAGGCGATTTTGCCGGAAGATGACAGCATCCCTGACTGCCCGCAGATCCACCGCCAGCTTGAGTGGAACGAACTCTCTGTCGCAATGAGGGTGCTTGGCACACTCAAGCACCTGCTCAATGCTGGTCTGCAGTGCACCAAGAAAAGGAAGCGATGGAGTGGCGGGGTGGCCAGTCAGGGTCCTCGTCCTCGTCGCTTACCTCTGTCTACCCCGCAGAGACAGCAGTGACGATTTCCTCATCAGACAACGTCTGAAAACCTAGATCGCTGTCATCATTGTGCAACCAATCCCTCACATCATCGACCTTCACATCCTCGCCTGCGTTTCATGGCCAAAGGTGGAAATCGTCCATGTCAAATCCTTCAAAGTCGTGCACAGCCTCGCACCCCTGAAGGAGACAAGACCAATCATTCCAAGGTTTTGATTGAGACTTGCTTCCAAGCATTGGCCAGTTGAACACAGCAGACTTCATGTTGTAACGCTGCAGATTCTCCAAGGTCTGCTCCCCACGTGTGTCAACCCCTTCCTTGTCCTCAAGCACCAACATCACCTTATTAAGGAACATCTGACTGTACGGTCATGGCCCACAGTGTGAGCACTTGTAATGCGAGAATCCCAAATTATGAGCTTAAGAAAGTTGTACTATTTACCATTGTTACAAGCACAGCATTTGATGTTACGAGCATAAGGGCTGCGAGAATACATACAAGTACAGTGGTCCCTCGCACTCAGCGTGTTTCAAGTTAACGATTTTCGCGTTTAGCGATAGGTTAGAAAAGGTACCAATGCTGTGCATTAAGCGACTGTCTTATGCGTTTAGCGATGTGGGGCGTGACGTCATGCCATGTCTGTGACATAATCCCATAATGCCTTGACCGCCCCCCACCAGACCGCCATTGTTATCACTGTTGTGAGCATCTGGTGACCTTGGGTGCTTTTTCTTCTCTCACAGTGCCGAGCATTTGGCGTTTTTCACTGGTGAGTAGATACACAACCATACAGAACTGTATCTGTATAATGTATTGCTAATACAGTGTGTTCCATTTTCAGCACTTAAAGTAGGAAATCGGGGGTCAAAAGGGTGACTTGGAGGATAAGCGCAGACTAACTGATATTTTTCCCATATAAAGTACACTTTGCATTTTGCGACAGTTTCGCCAGAATGATTAAGTCGCTAAACGCGAGGGACAACTGTACTTGGATGTCACATTTCGCGGGGCACCGCTAGCCAGCCACACGGCTGACTGGAGACCAAAGCCCGCGCAATTCACCTGCGTCCCGCATCACTTACACGGCTAACTGAGCCTAACGGGCGGAGCTTATTGGAGACAATAGCCTGCGTGATTCTCTCACGTCCTGCGTCACTTACAGTTCCATGTGCATTGCAAGTGTACTGTATCAGTGCTGTGCAATATCATGATGCCTCCTAAGCATTCCTTGAGCACACCTAGTGTTGTCCCTGCTAAGCGTTCCAGGGAGTCTATTCCGATCTCCAAGAACTTGGAGATTATTAAGAAACATGAAAGCAGTCAGCAAGTGGCAGAGATATGTGCTGGATTTAAGTTGTCTTCCTCCACTGTGTGTACAATATTGAAATATAAGAGAAGAGTGCAGGCTCTGACTGCGAGTTCTCCTGTGTCTGTTAGTAAGTTCCACACTCGCACTCGCGATTGTGTCATAGAAAAGATGGAAAGATTGTCGCTGCATTTAAGTTGTCTTCCTCTACTGTGTGTACAATACTGAAAAATAAGAGCAGAGTGCAGGCTTTGACTGCAAGTTCTCCGTCTGTTAGTAAGTTCCAGACCTGCACTCGTGATTATGTCATAGAAAAGATAGAAAGATTGTTGCGAATTTGGTTGGAAGACCAGAGTCAGGCCCAGGTGCATTTATCTCAGGCCATAATCCAGCAAAAGGCAGTGTCGTTGTGGGAAAAGTGCAAGTGGGAATATGACGAGTATGTGGCTAGGGGTGAAAGTGAAAGTGTGAGTGACGCGGCGAGTGGTGACTCTAGTGGTGACGGGAGCTCTGGGGGTGGTGGTGCGTGTGCTACTCTGGCCCGATTCAGGGCTGTGTCTGTTAATGACAACTTCTGAGCAAATGATGGATGGTTTAATTGTTTCAAGGGCCATGCAAACCTCCATAATATCTGTATTCAAGGTGAGGCTGCAAATGTAAACGAGACTGCGGCAGGGAGCTTCCCAAGGAGCTGAAGAAAATCATCCAAGAGGGTGGCTAAGACACGAGGCAGGTATTTAACATGGACGAGACTGGCCTCTTCTGGAAGAAGATGCCTTCCCGGACTTACATCTCCCGTGATGAAAAAAAAAGTGTCAGGATTTAGGGCCAGCAAGGCTTGCTTGACTCTGCTTCTCAGCGGCAATGCAGCAGGAGACATCAAGCTCAAGCCTCTCTTTGTTTATCATTCTGCACAACCACGGGCACAAGAAGAAGCTGTGATGGCGAAGCCTCCAGTTGTTTGGTAGGCTACCAAGACAGCATGGATGACAAGGATTATTTTCCAGGAGTACATTGCTGACTACTTCTCGTCCTTCGTGGAGAAATACTGCAGGGAACACAACCTCTCCAACAAGTGTCTGCTAGTCCTCGACAAAGAACCAGGGCACCCGACAACCACTGATGACGTTTGCACTAATGTGAAGCTTGTGTTTCTGCCACCGAATACCACCTCCTTACTGCAGCCCATGGACCAGGGTGTAATCGCCACCTTCAAGGCGTATTACACAAGGAGGTGTTTGAAGCAGCTGGTGGTATCTACCGAGGACAGGAAGAAGACGGTAAAGAGTTCTGGAAAGATTACATCAAGGACACCACCAGCAACGTCAGGGACTCCGGGGCAGAGGTTATAGAGGCCAACATGAAATGAGTCTGGAAGGCGCTCTGGCTCGAATGCATCCACTTTTTCAAGGGTTTCACCGAGAAGGAAGTCCAAAAGGTCCGTAGCGAGATCATAGCGCTCACACAGAACACGGGATTCACCGAGGTTAACGAGAGGGACACTGAGAAGCTTCTTGACTCACACACACAAGAGCTCTCAGATGAGGACCTGTTCCAGCTCAACAAACACCAAGAGCAGAAGAGCCAGGAGGAAGAAGTCACCGAGCTGAATTAGCTGGCTGCCAAGTTCCTTGCAGAAATAACAGACTCGATGAAGGGGTGCACAGATAAAGTCGTCAAGCATGACTCCTTGTTGGATCAGGCGCCTGACTTAAGGCGGGGGTCACGTCTGCTCTGTCCCCATATGAGCAGCTGTACTGTCAGAAGAAAGTGCAGGCGACACAGACCACACTCGACCGCGACTTTATCAAGCTGTCCTCTCCTCGCCCCTCCACTAGCACAGAAGCAGTAGATCCAGGTCCCAGCACCAGCAAGGCAGTTCCCAGGACTCTGTTTGCTGCCCTGAAACCTCCGCCCTCCAAGACATCAGCCAAGAAGCCTGCAGCGCCATGCACGCACAGCCACCCGCAGCACGACCGCCACCATGCTTCCAGCAACTATCACACCCAGCATCCACCGCATCACCTGCTCCCTCCACCTCATCTTCGTCAGCACTCGAAGAGGATCAGACTCAAACCTTCGAGGGGTACAACCTCCTCCCCACGTCTCCAACCCTGGAGACACTGGAGGAGGTGAAGGTGTAATCCGCCCTGCACTGTCCACCACCGCCTCTCAGGCCTTGGAGAGAGGATATGAGCCAGCCAGTGTGGTGGTGGAGTGACATAAGCGCAGCTGGCACCCAACCCCCGCCTACACAACAACATTTGGACAAAAGTAAGTCCTCAAATGTGGTGCTTTTTATTCAAACTTTTGATGATATGTAGGATACTGTACTGAATGATGCTTTTTCATATTTCAAGTGTATTAACCCTTTACTCTTGTTTAAGGGTTGTGTGGGGGGTCACTCGGATGGTTATGGAACCAATTCCTATTTTTCCCAAAAGTTCTTTAATTTGCAGAGCGAGAATTCGCGGAGTGAGTGGTACTCTCAGTCCCCATTAGCTCGTAATATTGAGCCATTCCTGTACAGTCTCTTGGATGCCATGATAACACCTTGGTCCATTGGTTGAATGAATCAGTCATATTAGGAGGCTGACACATGCGCCTAATACAGCCGTCATCAGCAACCAAATCCTTCTCCGACAGATGTGCAGGGGCACTGTCGAATCAGGAAAGTCTTCATCTGGCCATGAGGAATACCCAGTTCCTCCATTTGACAATGGATAACCTCCTTGATAAAGTGTCTGTGGAACCAATCTCTGAAGATCTTTGTGGTAAACCAGGCCTTCACAGAATGGTACCACACAACAAGCAGGCTATCCATCAACCAACGGAGATAGTGTGGCTGTTTTGCACATTCAACCATAATGGGTTTGAGGTGGAGCATCCTGTTGGCACTGGCACAGAACAACACCGAGACACGTTGTTCGGACAACTTCTGACCAGGTACTGTACATTCTTCTCCATCTCTTCTGCCAGGGTGTTGGTGGGCAAGGAGTGGAAGAGCAAGCCAGTTTCATCAGCACTGTACACCTGACCGAGAGCAAGGCCCTCCTTCTCGATCAGGTGTTGCACTTTCTGGTGAAACGGGTCAACATCCTCCACTTCCACGTCCAAAGCCTTGCCGTGTGCCTTCTGGTCAGTAAGTCCACGTTGAAGTTTGAACTGGAAGAGCCAACCCTCGGATGCTTTGATGTCATGTATGTTGTGCAGGCATGCAAACTTCTCGGCTGTGGCCTTCAGCTCGGTTCCATGTACAGTGGGGCCCCTCGGGTAGCGTATTTTTGGGTAGCGAATCCACGGGTAGCGACAGGAAAGAAACTATCTCATAGCGATTAATGCTGCACAGTTAGTGAAAATCCGCTAGGCATTTACCATGTAGCGAGCAGGTGGGCAGAGTTGCCAAGGTCGGAACCTGATTCAAAAGCAATACTGGGCGAATATCATCTGATCTGATCTTAATGCTGATGGTGTATGCAAGCCGACCTTCATTTGTAGCGGGCGATGGGCTGAGTTGCTAAAGTCGGGCCCTGGTAACACTGACAGCGAGTGCGAGTCTATTCTCATGCTGATGGTGCACAGTTAGTGAAAATCCGCTAGGCATTTAACATGTAGCTAGCAGGTGGGCAGAGTTGCCAGGGTCGGAACCTGATTCAAAAGCATTACTGGGCGAATATCATCTGATCTGATCTGAATGCTGATGGTACATGGGAGCCGACCTTCATTTGTAGCGGGTGGATGGGCAGAGTTGCCAAGGTCGGACCCTGGTAACACAGACAGTGAGTGCAAGTCTATCCTCAGTCAGTTCATTGACCCACTGCCTATCCATGAGCTGTGTGTTCATTCAACCCTCAGTCTCTCCATCGTTAAAGTTTTTTGTGACCTTCCATATATTGTCTGGGGACTGAGTGCTCTGTTATCATGGCTTCAACTTCGGTGGCTGCCCCCTGTTCAGCTCGAGGAGGACCTATATGATGGTTGGGAAGATGAGGAAACAGAGGCCCATCGCATCAAGAATGAAGTTCGTTTGCATGTGTTATGACGTGAGGGACAAGAGAAAGATGAGGGATGAGAGATGGGGAGTGAGCAGAGTCAGGTCCGTGGTCGCTAGGTTGCTGCGGTACAATAACCACCAAGCACGACAGTAATTTCAACAATAAATAGCAAAAATGATTTAAAAGTTGTTTATCCATTAGGATGTTAAGTTTATTTTATTAGTGTTCACAGTAGGAATTTAGGGTTTCATTGGAAAGTAGTACAGGTATTTATTTTTTAGTGGCTCTAGCAGGGATGAGGGATGGAGAGTGAGCAGAGTCAGGGCTGTTTCGCTAGGTTGCTGCAGTACAATAACCACCAAGCATGACAGTAATTTCAACAATAAATAGCAAAAATGATTTAAAAGTTTGTTTATCCATTTGCATGTTAAGTAAGTTTATTTTTTTAGTGTTCACAGTAGGAATTTAGGGTTTCGTTGGAGAGTAGTACAGGTATTTATTTTTTAGCGGCTCTAGCAGGCTTCCACGGTACAGTAACTACAATTGATAACAATATCGTCGTCATCAGCCATTGAGGTCCACTGCAGGACCAGCCTGTAAGTGGCACTCAAAACGAATTAAAAGTAAGTTTGTTAATCTTCTTTGAATATGTAATATACTATCTTATTACTGAAGAAATATGACGATATTAATGGTTAATGGAGGAAATTAGGGATATACCTGAAGGAGTCAGGACCGTAGTTCATTGACCCATGTGAAAGTATGTATCTTAAGCTTTTCTTATAACTAATCTCCAACTATCTCTCTCCTACCAAATTTTAGTTTTAAATTTTTCCTTTACCTTTCCTTTTCTCTTGGGGAATGCTGGTATCTAAGTGATACTGATGGGTGGAAGGTGAACCTCCCCGCAGTTACCCCAAGAAGAAGAAGATTGTTTGTTTATCCACACACCGCGCATCCATTCAACTTGTCACAGTCTCTCGCCATTGTTAAAGTTTTTTGTGACCTTCCATTTATTGTCTGGCTACTGAGTGTTCTAATATCATGGCTTCAACATCGGGGGCTGGCCCATGTGGTGGTGGTGGCCCAGGGAAAAAACAGGAAGTACTGGTAATGTAAAAGTGACTGAAAAGGCCAGACAATACATGCGTGGCAGGCCAAAGAAACAATACTGCATGGAGGAAAAGAAAAAGATAATTTTTTGAATACTGTATGTAGTATACGTTTATCTTATTACAGTACTGTACTGAAGAAATATGACGTGATACTGATGGGTAATGGAGGAAATTAGGGGTATAGCTGAAGGAGTCCAGGACTGTATTAATTTTTTTAGGTAAGAAGTTTGCCCCTCGGGTAGCGATTTCATGGATAGCGGCCATTTTGGTGGACTAATAAGGTCGCTATCCAAGGGGCCCCACTGTACAAGCATGCCAACATCCCGTTGCTGGCGGAACCAAACCAAAGTTGACTGGTCAAAACTGGCATGGTGAGGCTGGGACATCACCTTCCAGTCGCCTTTGCAATACTGAGTCAGCTTGTCTCGTGATTTCTTGATATCAAACAAGGTTGAACAGGCCATGTCATATTCATGCAGAATGTGTGAAATTGGCCAGCCTGCATCAACCTTGCCCAATATCTCACACTTCTTCTCCAGTGTCAAAATCCTCCTTTTGCGTTTCTTGGATGGTGGTGGGGCCATCATCACACACATGAGAACACCACAGAGGAGATTACGGCCTGCAGAAGGTAGGCCACCACCACAAACGCAACAATGGATGCAGCCATTGTTTAACCTCTGCCAAGCACGTCCACATGCGGCGAGACAAAGGAGAGAACTGAAGTGCGGTACAGCTAGGGAGTGTATGGCGTTGCCATGTCTCTACCCACACTTGGCTATGATCATGCAAGCAAAATGCACACAGACCTACAAGCGCAAGGGTCCTTTTCGCACACCCAGGCAAATGTCGCAACATGGCAGAAACACTGGGTCCCCCCGTACATCGTGGGCCTAAGGAGTGGCCAAGTAATCCGATGGCAATACAACGTTGACCCTTTGGTAAGTGAGCGGATGGCCGTATGTGGCCGGTCATTTCTGACTAATCCGGGTGGCCAGGGGATTTCAACCGTTCAGTAGGCAGCCAGACAGCCATTCTCACTCAGTTTGTAGGTTACGCTCTGTCTTTCTTGGGTACTGCCGGAATGCTACTGGTGATCGGAGTGGTCGGGGGATTTCGACCATTCGGTAGGGAGCAGTACAGCCATTCTCGCTCCACTTGTAGGTTATGTCTGTTTTCCTCGTGCACTGCCGATATGTTTCTGGTGATCAGGGTAGCGGGGGTATTTCAACCATTCAGTAAGGGGCCAGAAAGCTTTCTTTGCTCTGCTTAAGGGCTACAGTATACAGCATTACCTGCGTGTGGACAGAGAGGCCGGTGAGCCAGCCCAGAGGACTTTTTGACTCTGTAGGCTGGCCTGCCACCAAAGCTGGAACTTTTATGTCTGGTTACGGATGACTAAATCCAGATCCAGAGCTAACAGAACCAATCCTAATCCCCATATACAGAGCATGACCACATCCACAGTGTCTGGATAACTGAGGGATTACTGTATTTTACTGTAAAATACTGAAGCTACTGTTTATCAGGAAAACTCTATTTGGGGCTGTATTTTTCTGTTTAAATAATTACTGTATAAAGTAAAATACTGTACAGGATTTTTGTAGTTATGCCCCTTGTAGAGGGGCTAGGGGGTCATATTTCATTATCCAAAAAATAAATTATCCACATGGTCCTGTACACCAGGAAACCACTTACTATGCTGGGTGGTAACCAAATAACCAAATTATGGCGCCTGGTAGTTTAGCGGGTAATTGCAGCACTCCAATCGGACTGAGATGGTGGAGGTTTATATCCAAGGGGTGGTTGGGGTTATTGCTCACGTAATGCCACTTAGGGATGAGTGAGGCTGGTCACTCTCATTTAAATGTCAGGACCAACTTGCCTAGCCCCAGGCTCCTACACTCCATATGGGGCAACGTAGGATTGGATGATGGATGGATGGACGGATTCTGGCTGAATTACTGTACAACAGATAATCACGAGATTACTGTATCTTCTTCATCACCTGCCCTAATGAGTGGCTGGTTCGAGTGGTTATGACAATGTACAAAGGTGCTCGCACCCAGGTGAGAGTGAACGGTGGTTTGAATGAAGAGATTTCTGTGAATGTTAAGCCCCTTATTGTTTATCATGGTGCCAGCAGCTCTCATGTGACTTCAGAACTGGACTCCCATGGGAGATTTTGTATGCTGATGACTTGGTGTTGACTGTGGAGAATGAGAAGGAGGTGGAGGAAAGATTTAGGAAGTGGAGATTTGGAATGGGGCACGAGGGTCTGAGAGTAAACATGAAATAAAAATAAGTGATCATAACTATGGCTAATGGTGTTACTGTACTGTCAAAGAAGAGTGTGACCATGTGCAGTTTGCCACTAGGGTGTGGGAGGTAACACCATTTGCTGATAATAATGCTAATTTTGTGTGTGCAGTGTTGGGGACTGCATGCTGGAATTGAGATGTGGGAAAGGACTGAGTCTTCTGGTGAGTCTTTTCAGAGTGTGGAGGGGTTTTGTTATTTATGGGACATGTTATGTGCTGGAGGGTATGGCTAGGGTAACAAGCAGTTGGAAGAAGTTCAGTGAACTGTTGCCTCTCCTGACATTGACAGGGTTCTCCCTCCATGCTAAGGGGTCTTTGTATGCAGCACGTGCTAGGAGTGTAATGCTGTATGGTAGTGAGACCTGGGCATTAAAGGAAGAAAACATTCATAAGTTCAAACATACAAACATGACAATGATTAGATAGTGCATCCCTCAAAAGAGAGGACTTGAGGGGTTAGGACTGCGAATGTACAGTTGAGTGGCAAGATGAGACTTGACTGTATTAGTGTTATGATAAGGCAGGGGTAGACTGAGATGGTTTGGGCACGTGGAAAGGACGGATGATGACAACTGGGTGTGGAGGGTGAGAGGTGTCAATGCTGAGGGTAGAGTTACAAGAGGTTTACTGAAAAAGGCCTGGGGCAAGGTCACAGAGTATGATGTCAGGGGATACAGGACTGAAGAGAGAGGCTGCAAGATATCAACCAGTGCAGAGAGCCACCATTAAGTGACCAGCACTGATGCATGCAAGCACGTTAGATCCTTTATAAATAAAACGAAACAAAACATTCTCTATATTTCTAGATAAATAATAAAGTCAAGCTGTGTACTTGTGTGTCTGTCAGTGTATCTGTTTCTTTCACGAGAATGGTAATATATATTGACCCAGTTCGTTCAGTATTAGGGGGGGGGGGAAGTGATCACGTGTGAAACAAATGATCAAAAATCTATCTATCTATCTATTGCCAGACGCCTTAATCCTGAACGGGGTGGCCACAAACAAATCGCCTCCATGTCACTCTGTCCCCTGCCATTTCACTACCACGCTCCCAACTCACACCCCCCTCACTCATATACCTCTCCACTCCATCCCTCCATCTCATCATGGGCCTCCCCCTCCCTCTCGCCCCCTCCACCTCACTCACATACACTCTCCTCGTCAGTCTTTCACTCTTCATCCTCTCCATATGTCCAAACCACCTTAACGTGTTTCTCCTAACGCTTCCCATCACGTCCTCAACCACACCACAATGCTCCTTCACTTCCTCATTTGTTAGTCTGTCTCTCCATGTGACTCCACATGCTCCTCTCAAATAACTCATTTCCACTGCTCTCACTCTTGACTTCTGTCCTTCCAACAGGGTCCAAGCTTCACTTCCATATGTCAAAGTTGGTATCACAATACTGTCATATAACAACTTTTTCACTTCCATGCTCACCTCCCTGTTTCTTATCACTGCTTTCAACGAACCAGCAACCTTCCTTCCCTGCTGCACCCTTTCGAGCAATTCACCCTCCAGACTTCCATCCTTACTCATCACACTGCCCAAGTACTTAAATTCACTCACATTCTCCATATCCTTCCCATCCAATCTCACTGTACATTCACTGGCTTCACTTCTCTCGAAGACCATCACTTTACTCTTCCCCACATTCACCTTTAGATTCCGTTACTTACACATTCTCCCAAACTCACCTACCAAACCTTGCAGCTCCCCTTCGTCTTCACTCAACAACACAGTATCATCTGCAAACAACACTACAGGGAGTTTCCAATCACTGCCCTCTCTCACTATGGCCGCTCCAACATCCACTGCCCAACCTTGTATCTCTTTTATAACCCCATCCATATACAGATTGAATAACCATGGAGACATGACACATCCTTGTTTCAATCCAACCTTCAAATGGAAAGATTCACTCAGTTTGCCATCCACATGCACTGCAGCCTTAGCACCCTCATACATACTCTTCACTGCCTTCAACAACTTCCCATCCACTCCATATATTCTTAATACCTTCCACAAACCTTGAATATGCTTTCTCCAGATCCATGAAGGCTGCAAACAACTTCTTGCCCTTCTCTAGAAACTTTTCCACTAAGGATCTAAGAATGAATATCTAGTCTACACAACCTCTTCCCTTCCTAAAACCTCCTTGTTCTTCTCCAACTAATTCCTCAGTAATTTCCCTAACTCTCTCAATAAGTATCCTACCATATACTTTTCCTATTACACTGAGAAGGCAAATGCCCCTATGATTACCACACACTGCATTTTCCCCTTTTCCTTTGTACAGAGGAATAATTATACCTGACTTCCAATCCTCAGGGACTCTACCCTCCTCCCAAGCCAATCTGCACACCTTCCACATCCATTCTATTACTATCTCTCCCCCATGCTTCAGCATTTCACCACACACTCCATCAATTCCTGGGGCTTTCCCCATTTTAACTTTCTTCATTGCTTCCACCACTTCCATCCTGGTGATTTCTTCCTCTCTTCTCACAACCCTCCTGCTCCCTGCCATTCCCCAGCCACTTATACTTGCATTACTTTCATTCCCTATGTTCAACAGTTCATTAAAGTGTTCTTTCATTCTCTATGTTCAACAGTTCATTAAAGTGTTCTTTCATTCTCTATGTTCAACAGTTCATTAAAGTGTTCTCTCCATCTGTTTACTTTTTCTCCCTTCTCCACTAGTAATCTACCATTTTTATCTTTCACACCCCCACTGACTTCATTGGCACCCTGTCTAGCTCTCTTTACCTCCTTCCAGAACATTTTCTTACATTCCCTCCACTTTGCACTCAAATTCCTTCCAAATTCCTCATCCACTCTCTTCTTACTCTCTCTTACTAATCTTGTCACCTCTCTCCTCCTCACTACATATAACTCTCTCGTCCGTCTCTCAGCTTCTTCGTCGTCCCTGTTCCTCATCCAATCATTATATGCTTTCTTCTTTTGTGCCACAGCCTCTCTCACCTCTTCAGTCCACCATGCTGTTCCCTGAACCCCCTTTCGTCTTCTCTTCACCCCACACACCACCTCACATGCTGCACAGATTTCTTCTGTGAAAACTTTGCACACACCCTCCACGTCCCCTATCTGCTCCAATCTATATTTACCCAATCCTCCTCCACTTCCCTTTTATATTCAGCCTTTATTCCATCCTCTTGTAACTTTTCTACCCTCCTTGTAACAAATACTTCCTCCTGTCCTTCCCTTCTTCTCTTCCTCCATCTTGTTTGGATTCTGATTCTGGCCACCACCAAATGGTGGTCAGAAAGTCCACTCCCCCAGCCTCTATATACTCTTGCATCCATTATACATCTTCTCATCCTTTCATCCACATACACATACTCAATCATTGCCTTCTGTTCATTCATTCCCCCGTCCTCTCTTCTCACCACTCGCCATGTATACCTATGGATCATTTTGTGCCTGAAGAGGGTATTAGCTACCACCAACCCCCTCCCAGCACAAATGTCCACTAAAGCACTGCCATTCTCATCCATCTCTGCAGGCACACCCCACTCACCAACCACTCCATCCACCTTCTCATTCCCTACACATAAAAATACTATATGTGAAAATAATTTTTCTGGGTTTTAGGCCAGAACTGGTCATTGTGGGCTCACTAACAGTATAGACACAAAGATTATGGTATTTTCAAACATTCTGTGACAAAAGGCCTATTGTTAGTCCCACAAATTTTAGCAGGCAAGCGCTACTTTCTCAATACAATCCAGTACAATACTCACCAGATGTTATGACATACCTTCTCTCTCATTAGTTTTCTGTATACAGGACTCTTCCAACAGCCCTCAGCAGATTTATCTGCATTCCATTATAATCTTTGAACTCTGTGGTCACATTAACATTTTGTACAAAGATATAAATACTGACTGAGTGGAAAGCATACCATTCCTTTCTGAAGAAACTGGTAAGTTAATTCATCATTCAATCCTTTATTTGCCCCATCAATAGAGTATGGTCCTGGGGCTGGGCAACACAGTCCCATTTTCAATGCAAGGGTGACCAGTCACACTCACCTGTGATAGGTGAGCAGTACACTCTAACCACCCCTCAGATGTATACCTGTACAGGCACCAGCCAGTCTGAGCACCCTAACCCAGCAGACCACCTAGCATCATCTGGTTAAATGCTACTACCCAACACAGCAAATGGTTTCACAGATTACAAGAAACCTGCTAGCTTGTAACTCAATGTAGTCACCTTAACATTATACTACACTCAGTGACTGGATGGTGAGCCCCCCCCTTATACCTTAAAAAAATAATAATAATAAAAATAATAATAATTATTATTAAAACAATATTGGAAAAAAAAAAAACAGTATGTTCACATTCCATTGTACACATTGTACAGTCACCCCAAGAAGTGATGGGAGAGTTTCAGATTGCTTCAGTCACTTTGCACTGCCATGCAATCCATGAAAACTTATTGAATTCAAGGTAAAAATTCTGTACTTCATCATGTCATATTGAAAAGAAAAGAAAAAAATACGTAGTATATCAAACTAAGAATTATGAGAAATGAATAACATGAGGCAATGATATATCAGAAGTTAACCTGTAACATACATTTTCCCGATTTCAGTGTGTAATGTATTACTCCACGCACGGTGAACAGTATATCCCTGTGCTCATGTTTACGTCTCAGGATTTCAAAAACTGATTATCTAGTTTCGAAGGCCAACCTAGGAAAATTCTAGTGAATGCAATATGCTACTTGCATTTCAAATGCTATGGTGATGATATAGGAACATTAAGGATGCTGCAAAAATTAAACTATTCTTAGAATGGATATCCTACCGGAAGCTGCAGCAAGACCTTTTCTGCCTCTTATTCCTTGCCTCCCCCTAGCATATAATAAATGTAAATAACTATCTTATTCCCTTCTGATGCAGAATTAATAGGTACGACAGCTTATACCTTCTTCGCTTACACCAGGCAGTAAAGAGGACTAAAACATGGGCTTACAAAGTTTGTTCCATTTTTTAAAGCTGAAATATCTTTCTTTTTAAAGAAACCATTATGTCCTGTCTTACTGAAAATGCTGATTTGGAAGTTTTGAACTCACTGATATGTTTATTGCATTTTATTACTCTTGGCAGTAGTTAAGGCACTAAGGATACTAGACTATGACACAAGTTTGCCTTCACCATGGAGCTCCGACTCTTGGCAAATTTGCGAGGTTCTTTATATTTCATTCACTGATAGTTCTCAGGCTTATACTAAGTCTTCCATAGATTTTTCTTACTGGAAAAATGGCCAAATGTGGTGTAATAGCTGCATGTCTGTGAGTAAAAGTTGTTACCATTCGTGGTTGTTGACTGAGCCATTTAAAATAGCCTAACTTATGCCGAATTCCTGCTTTCTGTCATCATCCATGGAGACAACAAAAATGGAAATAAATGATTTTAACTGTTTGCTATTAGTCTAATGGTAAATATCTTATAATTAAAAATGACAGATTTTCACAGTTTACTGAAGGCCTTTTCTTTTCAGTCTTATGCTACCAAAAATAATTACTTACTACCAAACTAGAATTAAACTCTGCAACTTATTCCTAACTGACCTTGAGCAATAGTTCTGAAATTTCAATCAGTTCTGTTTAGTATTTCTTATCGTAACTAACAGTTTCCTACAATTTTGAAATGTACAATTACTTTGCCATTTACTTATTGTTTTCTATTATAATTTTACATAATAGGTGCCATCTTGCAAAGATATAAGAGGAGTATTATCCATTATCACAGACTGAAACTTTCTAGATACTCCACCATCACTTCTTAGGCTGGCTGTACAGTACTAACAAGTGGTATTATTTGAATTTCATTTGTCTTACTCCAGCAGTCTTCCATGCCAACATCTCTTAAAAGTACACTTTCTGTTGCTAGTACATCTTAATGTACTAGATGAGATCCCCCAATATGCACACACAGTCCTTGTCATATACCATACCATGGAATATTACCTGTCTGGTATTCACACAAATGAAGTAGTATCATATTTCTAGTGCACTGGTCCACTGGTCTGCGCTTGTGGAATTAGTCAGCTATCTCTGTGCAATAAATCTGCTTTAAAAAATAACTAAAGTGGAATCTCCTCAATTGTGGTCTTATGAGACTGGGCACATGCCACGATTTGAGAATTTCGCAATTTACAGACAACTAATTGTATGGGAAATCTTACTTGTGAGTCTGTCATTTTGGAAAAGTTGCCCCCCTACCCCAAAACCAACATCAAACTGGTCATCAGCAAACTCTAACAACCTGGTAAAGAAATTAGTATAGCATTTAATAGAACAGAACAATACTGTAAGATTCTTAATTGACTATGACTGACGACACTGCCTGAATGGACGGGGGAGGGGTTCCTCTTTACTACATCTAACTTCTGGGTGTAAGTTATCGTTGGCTTCTTCTTCTTCCCCTTCCTCGAAGAAGTTGTAGGCTTAGGAGGGTTACAAGCAGCCATGGTAAAACTGAGCAGCAGCAGCAAAAAAAAAAAAAAAAAAAATCGTACACCACACTGGAACCACATGCCATCAACAGAGAGGAGACAATGCACAAACACAAGCCAGGCGGTGGGGCTCTCGCACATGTGCCCTTCATGCCTGGTGTAGGAGGGAAGCACTGTGATTGGCTTAGAGTAAGTGCTTTGCTTGAATATGATTGGTTTAGTAATTAACAGAGACCCTACAGAAAGAGAGACTGGACAGCCAATATTTTCAGCTGCTTGCTGACTTGTCAGCTGACGTGGTGGCATTTTGGCACAAATGCCTCAATGCTCGGGTTCTGACTGACTGCAGATTCATCTCAAAATACATCTCATCACCTGCTGTGATACATGACTGGTTGATGAATAAAATACTTTAATTGTAGCTAGGAGTACTGTGGCTCAGTGGTAGAGCTTGTGACCTGACATCGTGAGGTCAAGAGTTCGCAACCCTCCCAGGAAACTGCCTTTGCTGGGATGGGTAGCACTCTCCAGTAATCCTAGCAGGGCTATATGATCTATGATGATCATATTTTGTTAATCTGAGCTACTGAAGATTTGTTTTAATAACATATGTAAACACCGAAATAATAAGCAGGCGTTGGCCTGGCATGTCAACAACCCTAACACAGGCAGAGGGCTGGTACTACAATCCCAAACAGATAACCTTTTCATCCTCAACAATCTCCATCAACATACCCATATCCCGCATCATGCCTTCTTCCTCCCATCATCCCCAGACATCACCTTTTGCTCCCTAAATCTTGCCTCCACAACATCCTGGAGAGTGGTCAAAACCCTTGACTCTGACCACCTCCCAATCACCATCACTACCAAAACCAGAATCACCCCAGCTTGCCACAGACACACATACTCTAATTATAAGAAAGCCAACTGGGAGGCCTTCACAACTGTCCTGTATGAGACAGCCCTAGCATGTATTCAATATGGACGGTGGGTGTTAGCGCCGAAGTGGTGACATGTAGAGGTGTATGGTATGTAGGAGGACGGCTGGGCCTTGATAGCAGGCTGTAAAGCCTATGCCCAGAGTCAGACACATT
>JAGKTI010006456.1:0-17580 GCA_018397915.1 Birgus latro
CGCGCTGGGATCGCCCTTCTGCCTGGCATCCAAGAAGACCGTCTGGTCACATAAACCATCTGGTCTGCCGATGGTACCCTTATTTTCAATAATCCCATGGCCCTCACAATGGCTAGCATCCAGTCAAGTTTTACAAAAGTCAGCTGGGAAGATGAACTACTGATACTTGGCCACGATTCAGCCACACTGGTCAAAGTATTAGCCAGTGTGGCCAAGGATATGACATGGCCCATGGAGTTAATGACACAACTCGGTACCTGGACAGTGACTTGCAGGAAGATTATTACTAGGCCAGACCCAGGGATCACCTATGGCAGGATTTGTCCCATCAATGTGGTTTGTCTGACCAGGAACTAGATGCCTTTGGTGGTTGCCAAGCTATGGTTCTGGACGTCCACTATCTCCCTGCTTGAGTTCCAAATGAAGATGGAAGACAGCCATACCTTACCATCAAGGTCTGCTTCGCTGGGCCACTTCCATCGAAAGGCTCGTTCGGCCACATAGACCTTCCAGTCAGTCTCTACCACTTCCCTCTCCTCCACTGCCACAACAGCCACCTCTTCAGCCACAGCTGCATCACCTGCTGCAGTAAGGTTAGATGCTCTATGTGCAGTGGATACCATCCTTTCCATTCTGCAGGAGACCATGCTTGCAGTAATACTCACAGTTGCTGTATGGGGGTGGCCATAGGGTGCTATCCAAACTTTGCCCTGTCTACAGGACGGTCAGACAGGGTGAACACCATCCACGTTCATGCCAGGAATGGTGCTGTTACTCTCCAGGATGGCATGCCCAATTACATGACCTGAATTAAAGAAAAGCATTAGGGAGTGGAATGCCAATCACCCGCCAGAATATGTTGTTGGCCAAATTCAAGATTTAGGCCATATCATGATACCCTGAAGGTTTCATGTTGATAGCTCAAGCCGTTCGTGAGATATAATGGTGCTAAAGGCGGGCGATAAAAACTAGTTGACCTCTGGTAGCAAATTTGGTGACCTTGACCTTGACCTTGACCGTGAGCGCCCATTTTCGATTTCGTCCAAGATTTTGTCCATATCTTGATACCCTGAAGGTGTCATGTTGATAGCTCAAGCCGTTCATGAGATATAATGGTACTAAAGGCATGCAATGAAAACTAATTGATCTTTGGCAACCATTTTGGTGACCTTGACCTTGACCCCCGAGTGCCCATTTCCGAACTCACCCAAGACTTTGGCCAAATGTTGATACCTTGAAGGTTTCATGTTGATTGCTCAAGTCGTTCATGAAATATAATGGTGCTAAAGGCAGGTGATAAAAACTAGTTGACCTTTGGCAGCCATTTTGATGACCTTGACCTTGACTCAAGTGCCCATTTTCGAATTCGGCCAAGGTTTGGGTCATATCTTGATACCTTGAAGATTTCATGTTGATAGCACAAGCCGTTCATGAGATATAATGGGAACACACACACACACACACACACACACACACACACACACACAGAGGCAGGCAAAAACATTATCGCTCCATCTTCTAAAGGCAGGCGATAAAAAAGTCTCCAATCCCTTACCGTTGACCCTGTAAGAACCACACCGCCCAAGCAACGGCCTGTGTTGACAACATGCACCTCTGTCACAAACCGTTATGCCTCACTCTTTCAACAAGTAGACAGTGAACCCTTTCGCGTACGGACTGTGATAGTTACAAACCATTTGACCTCTGAGCTGGAAGTGGTTCTCCACCCTCCCCCGAGATATCCTCACGGAAATGACCCCACCCTCCACAGACTGTTTCAAATTATGAACTCATTGCTGAGACGATACAATCCAGTGCTTTGCTGTGACTCCCCCAACTCATCCACCTTGTAACTCAACTGATACCCCCTCTCGAAAATGACAGCAACTTTATCTCCAGACTGCTATGGACAATGACCTCCCTGGCGGTGATATACAGGCTACTACTTCATATGATCGTCCAGGTTTCATTCCACAACAAGGAACTAAGTGACGTCCTTTCCTGTCCCAGACTTCTCCGACTGACCCCGACCCAGCTAGTGAACAACATATTTCTGATTCATTAGTTGCTCTCTTGTTGACAGCCTTGAAATTATAACTCTTAGGACACTTCCTCCCAGCTATCTTTGCCCTATTATGGCCCCAGCTCAAAGATATCTTATGTTCAAAATGGCTTTCAATACCCATACCCACATCTAACTGCCATCCTTTGAAACACATGCTGAATCATTTGCAAGACCCAGGACTTTAAAGCTATCTTCCTCCCTCTTAGACGCGTTGTTATAGGTATCTGCGAGAGCTGGCTTCATCCTAATCTTCAGCTGAATCTCTCAGGTTACTCAGTTCAGATGGGACAGCCCTTTTGGTAAGGGGGGGAGGGGGAGGCAGCTTGGTATTGTTTGTGCATTAGGATATACAATGTTCCGCTCCATCCTTGGTGCCTTACAGGCTAGTGGCCTAGAAACCCTTGTTGTATGAGTTGCCCTCCAGCAGAGATGGTGTACAGTGCCTCTGTGCTACAATCCATGCTTATCAATTTCCCATGTAGCATTTCAACGCTCTCTTCTCTCATGTCCCTCCCCAGTTCTGGCCATGGAAGATTTCAATGTCAGGCACCACCAATGGGACCCTGATATGCCCTCCTCCTCCCTCAATGACATAGGTTCTACCCTTTTCCTCTCCTTCCTTCAATCCCCTTCCCTGTGATTCCCCACTCCTCCCAGCCTCCTCAAACACACTGACCCATATACTGGTGGGTCCTCCGCAATGGACCTAATTTTAGGGGACCCTCCCTTCACACCGGTTCTGAAGTTTGTCTTCGTCCTTACATGAGCAGCGATCACTTACCTGTCATCATCTCCTTTCCATCCCTACATCTCTGTCGCCTGGTCCCTAGCCACCCTCAGTTGAGCATCCATTCTGGGAACTGAAATTCTTTCCTGGAGGCTCCTCTGCCACTCCCCTCTTCAGTCCTCCCCCAACAAGAAGCAATTGAGGACATTTTGGTTGGACTGATGACTGTTAGCAGGGAGACTTTCCGTCTTACTTCAGCTTGCAGCCCTTCGAGATCTGGGGTCCCATGGTGGATTGAGGTATGCCAGAAGGCTGTGTACTCCTGGACAAGACAACTCACTGATGAGCAGAAGCTAGTATACCATCAATTAGATGCCATCTGCACTAGGGTCTTCAGTAATATTAAGCATCTAGTCTGGTCTGTCTTCAGCTCTAGCCTTACCCCTTCCTCTTTGGCCCAAACATGGCTTTTTCTTAAAAGCATGGAGGGATATTCCCCCTCATTCTCCTACCCCTTGCATAGAAACGGCCTTGCTCTTCTGGATGATGTGGACAAAGCAAACGTCTTAGACAGTCCTTTCCACTTCATACTGCAACCTTCCAGTAAGATTGGTATGCACCTTCCAGCCAGGTCCTCTTGTACTGTAAACAGAGAGGAGACTTTCCAAGTGTGGATCAAGGAGATAGTGAGGGAGCTCATCAGGAACTAGAAAAGGGTGAATAACGTATTTTGGAGATGACATTTGTCAACTCCTGCATAGTGAAAGATGATCCAAGAGCAGTGAGGGCATGTGGTTCCATCCCCCAAACTGAGTGCCACAGGCACTGCCCTGGTCAGGGGAAGGGATGGGGAGGGAGAGCTCAGGGCAGTGCCTGTGGCACTCAGTTTGGGAGATGGAAGCACATGCCCTCACTGCTCTAGGATCATCTTTCACTATGCAGGAGTTGACAAATGTCGTCTCCAAAATACGCTATTCACCCTTTTCTAGATCCTGACGAGCTCCCTCACTATCTCCTTGATCCACACTTGGAACGTCTCTCTGTTTACAGTACAACAGGACCTGGCTGGAAGGTGCATACCCATCTTACTGGAAGGTTGCCACCCTTCTGCCTTTCCCAACACCCACAAAGGACCCATTC
Source organism: Birgus latro (assembly GCA_018397915.1). Taxonomy (NCBI): domain Eukaryota; kingdom Metazoa; phylum Arthropoda; class Malacostraca; order Decapoda; family Coenobitidae; genus Birgus; species Birgus latro. The sequence continues at coordinate 3,933 of JAGKTI010006456.1, forward strand.
CACTCCACTTCATATGAGCCCATCTACCTCCCTTTTACTGTAGGTAAACTCATGGAGAACCTCGTGGCATCCAGACTCTCATGGTGGCTAGAATCAGAGCAGAATCTCCATACTGGCCAGTGTGGCTTTTATCCTGGTTGGGGTACACTGGGTTTTACTGCAACTAGACCATCGTATCCATGACATACTCGTGCCACCAGAAGCATGTGATAGTAACCCTCTTTCTGGATATCGAGGGAGTATTTGATAACGTTTCTCAACAGTGCATCCTCCAACAGCTAAGACTGGCATTTCTGGGACTCCTCTTGGCTCCACAATTTCCTCAGTGACCATACCCTTTATGTTCAGGTAGGAAACGGCACTTCCCTTACCTGGAACATGAAGCAGAGTGTCTTTCAGGAGGTGGTACTCAGTCCCCTCTTTAATATCACCTTATCAGGGCTCCCATCGGTCAGGAATATCACATACTTATCTGTGCAGGTGACATCACTGTAATTGCCAGGGCCTCCTTGGGCCTTCCATCAAAGCACAATCAACTCCCTTCAGTCCTGACTAAGAGACGGGTGTTTCTCAGTCAGTGCCAACAAGAGTTTGGTCACGGTCCACACACTCAGGAAAGTCCTTCTTTTCCCAGTGATTCACTTAAGATTGGTTGTTGTTCTCCTCTGGAGGCACCATATCTACCTTGGCATGAATAATGATGGTCCTGTCCTTGCATGAAATCGCACCTATGCCTTTTGTGTTCCAATCGCCTGGGCATTATGCATTTCATGGCAGACGTGTCATAGAGGCCAACCACTATGTCCTCTACTTTTATAGAGCAGGTTTACTTATGTAACTGCCTTACCTATGGGAGTGTATTGTATGGGGCTGCATCACCCACACCTATCTGCAATCTGGATGTAATTCAGAACACAGCTCTCTATATCGCCAATGGAGTGTATTCCTCGCCGGTAACCTCTGTGCTTGCTGAAGGTGGCCTTCTGCCGCTCCAAGATGTTCACCATCAATAGGACTGTCTCACACTATGATATATCCCTTACTGCACCTCACCCTTTTTCCAGCCACCATCTGTCCTTCGGGCACCATGCACCACCGAATGTCCGATCCTTGCATCATTTCCAAGACCTCTCCTTCCCTCTTCCTACCTGCTCCCCGACCCCCAAAGTCACTCCAGTCCCACCCTGGGTTAATTTGCCTCTTTACATCTTCACCTTTCCTTTACTGTATGCCAGGTCTCAACACCCTCATCTAGCATCACACTCTTCAGTGAAATGGTGGTCACAGTCTACCTAGGCTACTTCCTTGTCTTCACAGACGGAGCACATATTGACTCTCCTCCCTCCACATCCACGGCTGTGTACCAATAAGATCTGGCAGTATGCCAGACTTGGTGGATGAACTCATTTTATGTGAATAAATGCAATTGACTGTATGCTATCTCCCAAGCCATCTCTTTTGTATTGTCTCACCTTTGGCCACAGAAAGTTGTCCTTTTCACAGACAGTCGGTCCTCTCTCTTCCTCATTCTGTCCCGTACACCAACCACAGACACGTATATATCATCCAGTCCCTCCTCTCGTCCTTCCTTAACCTGCCGCTTGCCAGCAGACTTTGAACCCTCATGGAGCTAGAAATGATGAGGAAACATGGAGAACAACCATAAAAGTAATCACAGAAGCCATTTAGGTTGATTTTGGAGTCGATTCTCCCTGAGCAGACAGCTGAAAACTTCGGAGTAATGCCCGTAGACTTCGCCTGTTGCCGACACAGAGCGAGAGGAGGCAGAAGCTCTCCATTTACCTCATTGGTAACTATGCTATTTGAGCCAAGGATACTCTTGTTGGGAATATAGATGATATAAGAAGTGTTCCCAAGCATAGTTACGTACGCTGGCGCGAGTTGTATTGCCTAATTTGAATGTTCAAATTTTGGCAAATATATCAAATTGCCGACGTACAGTACGTGTACATTGATGGCACTGTCTGCGCATTCAACGTACATGTATATATGTCGCCGGCACAGGAGGGGTTAATGGTGACCGAAACATTCAACTCCAAAGGGTACCTGCACACTTTCAAGTCAAAGGTAATGAAATAGCTTATGCTGATGCGAAGATGGCACATGCCTCGATATTTCTAGACCCGGACCCAATAGCACTGAACACTAGGGTATAGTGTCTTGACCGATCAAGAGGCACATTTCAGGTTTTGTGCAACTGACCGGCCTAGATTTAGAAAATGAACCCCTATATTATCTGCCACACATGAACACCTTTTGTGCATGTAAATACGTACAAAATTCACATTGCGACCGTTACTTCGGAGTGCTTTATACTCTGAGATTTGAGGTAACACTTGACCCATATGTTATCCATCTGACCAGAAAACAGTGAAACAGAGAATAAAATGAAATTATTGAAAGTGTCTAGAACCATATTTGATGCCAAGTCCAGAAAAATAATTACACCTGTGTAAATGCAGTGTATTTTTTTTTTCAGGCATTTGCTTGGGCATATAGAAGTAGGTGATATTCAATTTCTTTTGATATTCTTGTGTCCGTTCTCGTGTTTTTTGTGTTACCTTTCATGCTTGTAACTTATTTATTTTTCAGGCTTGTGTCGTGATACTAAGTTTTACTGTTAAAGTGAGCAAGCAAAGAACACGAGCAACTGTCAAACACACTGACATTGGTTTTTCCTTATCAGATCTTCCTTTCTCTGAAGCTTCCAACCTGTCTACAAGTTGCAAGACATTTCCTCTTCTTGAAGGGGAGCAAATATACCAACAAAAGGAGTGTTATTCCAGATTTAGCCCTAACACTTACTGGCCTTTGGAGATGAACAAACGGTCAATCAAAATGCGAAGACAAAGCTCCTTCGTTTGATGGAAGAAGGCTTACATGCATCAAAACAAGGCATGCAGGCTGCAAAAACCAAGAATTTTGTTAAAAAACTTAATCGTTTGTTTGATATAACTGCTTGCCAATGTGATGATCTGTCTGTTTGTTGCTGTGTAAAGGAGATGAAAGTTCCACGACGAGAGCTTGCTTTTCTAATCGACCAGAGAACAGCCCGGAATATACAAATCGGTGGAATAGTTTGGGAGGTGACCAACATCATGATGAGAAGGAAGGCAAGAGAGGATCGAATGCAAGAAAGACAAAAAGGGCAGAGAGAAAAAAGGAAAAGGTGAGAAGTAGCATCCTCTGCAGATGTAGTAGAATTAACTCCAGGAGAATCAGCCTCAAGTGAAGAAAGTTTTGAAGATGAGTGGATGGGCGATACTGCCATGCAGAGACAGAAACATTACACGAATTCCCACTTTAGCTTCAGAAGCAGATCGGTAATGTGTATCGAATAGGACTGCTGCAGCTATCAATATACTACATTAGCTGACTGTGTCATCATTAGTTCTGGAGATCATAGATGTGTAATTGACCATCACAAGGTATGGAGAACACGACAGAAGTTAAGAAGGGAACTAAGGGAAGCAGCAACTTACCAGGATGAGGAAATCACTGCTCTATTTGCTGATGAACAGAGAGACATCACATTAATCAAGGAGAAAAGGGGGAGCCAGTGGTATGGGACAAAGAAATCTGAAGACCACTATGTTTTAATTGAAGAACCTGGAACCTTCTGTCTAGACCATGTGACACTGAAGCGAGAAACTGGCACTATCACGGAGGAAGGACTTCACAATTCGATTGAAGAAATGGGTACAGCAAGTAGTATAACTCAGTCCATTACAGCGCAAGGGTAGTAATGGGCATGCCCTCAAGCTATCCCCCCCTCCTCCCTTCCTCTTCCCACCCGTGCGTAGTACTGGGCATGCCCATTGCTACGCACGTGTAGTAATGGGCATGCACTATATACCGCTAGAATTAACACCACTATCATTACCACAACTGGAAAAATAATAACTGTCTGTCTCTCTGTCTCTGTCTATGTCAGTCTCTCTCTCTGTGACCCATCCGTATCATTAATCTCAGCCCTTCCCTTGATGACCCAAATGATATCAGACCTTGACCAATTTTCGTAGCCCACTAGCTTTCACTTGGCGAAAATAAACAATAACAGGGAGATCCCAGGCAATCCCATGATGACCGTGGGTGATAAATACCAAGGAAACACGTCTCACCTCCCTCTCTTTTTTCTTCACTTTTTTGTCCACATTCTCTGTTACTACAGTCAGAATCACTATACAGCTAGAATTAACGCCACTATTGTTATCACAATTGGAAAAATAATTACTGTCTATCTGTCTGTCCGTCTCTCTCTCTCTCTCTCTCTCTCTCTCTCTCTCTCTCTCTCTCTCTCTCTCTCTCTCATTCAGTTTTCTCCCTAACTTCTTCTTATCCTCTCTGTTACCACAGTCAGAATCACTGTAGCTAGAATTAACGCCACTAATATTACCACGATTGGAAAAATAAACAAATTAAATGGCTCAGAGCAAGAACAATGATCTCCCTTTGTAAGAGTATGTGCGACTGTACATCTCGATAGGACCTATGGCACTGAGCTACTCAGGATTTATAAAGCCAGCGAGGAACTCTGGGGATTCCCTTTCATCATGGTACGTTTAGAGACCCGCTGCGACACGAATCAAAACCGCCCATACGTGTGTGGAATGCCCAGGTTGTGGGCGATTTGTCAGAGTTTTCTACCATCAGTATCACAGACAGTCCTGCTTACAAGGCGAGTAATCATAAACACTGATAAGTGAATACCCTATAATCCTATATACTTCTTATTGTTAATGGTTCAACATTATCAGGAAGAAATCTTAAGGAAAAAACACCGCTGTTCACAGGTGGAGTAGGGGGAACTTCAAAGCAGTTAAGACAACCCTATCTCCCTGGAAACACTTCGACTAGCAGAGACGATGGGGCTACACCCTCTACAAGCAGGGATGATGGGGCTACACCCTCTACAAGCAAGGACAGTGGGGCTACACCCTCTACTAGTAGGGATGATGGGGTTACACAGTCTAGCAGTAGATACGATGGACATACACCTTCATCATCTCTACCCACAACAGTAAGCAGAAGACCATTTTTACATGAAGATAGATTTAGCCCTCCAGATTACACTCAGGACCCTGTAGTGTTCTTAACAGACTTTGCTACATTTTTCAGTAATCATATTCAGAATGTAATGAGGCAGATGCAAGCGCCACCTGTTGGCATATACTTCGTGCTGGCAGTTGTATTAAGACGGGAACTCACTATATTCACACTCCACGAGTTTTCTTTACTCTCAACACAATAGGACAAACTCTGGAGGCATTGAAACAGTACATATTAAATCACATAGAAAATGTCCTCTCTGCTAATGAGGGAAGTGGGTTCAAATTAGACTACACAAAATACATTGAAATTAACATTATAAAAAATGTTGTTCCTCAGTCTATAGGTACATATTTAGAATTCCCCACAAGAGTAAGAGGATGCAAGCAGATCTTTAATCCTCGACCTATGACAGGAGTAGATGAGGATGCTTGTATAATACAGTGCTTGGCTGCTCAAAAGATATATTCTATCCATAATAAATGGAGGGATATGCAGCGTCGAGTGGATTCATGGGAAAAATGTAGTACTTTAATAAAGTTTCCTCGAAGGAAAGAGATTTCTTGGTACTCCCTTGATCAGTTGGAATCTCAAAATCATTTAAGAATCAATATTTATAGCTTGAACGATAAACATCCCTAAGAACTGGCTATAGTCAGAATAGGGAGCAAGAAACACTGTTGTCTTATGAAAGATTAAAGGAAATTTCTCCAGGCTTTTCTACATAAACGTCAACGTCAACCTATGAGCCCCTTCTACTGTGAAGTGTGCTTTTCAGAATTTCCTGGGGAGGAGGAGAAGGTTTCGCATTCCAAATTTTTCTTCTTCCGACAAAAAGTACTTCCTGACCAGGATCCACCATTAAATTTAAAAATTGGAGGAAAACAGTGTCCCCTGATTTCGTGTGCTTCTTTGATTTTGAAGCCCAACTGAAGGATGGATTGATAAGGATCATATTGTCAGCACACATCACGCTATTGCATATGCCTATATCATTGTGGGTAGAGATGATAATTTAGTAGATTCATATACATATGTTGGGCCCGATGTAGCCACACATTTCATAGATAAAGTAGCCCTCTCTTATGAGCTGTTGCAAAGTTGCCACAAATTTCCCATCCATATGACAGACGAGGATGAGGAAAACTTTCAAAGGCAAATGGTGTGTCAGTTTGGTGAGTCAGCATTTGTTAACGGTAGTGACAAACACAGACATCATCTCCACTATAAGCAATTGAATTATGTGGGGACTGTGTAGGAAATGTAATATGCAAATAAAAGATAACTCTAATAGACTAATTACTATTGCTCACAATATGAGTTATAATTTAGGGTTAGTCATTAAGGAAATGAACCATGACCTCCCCATTAACCTGCTTTGCAAACAGGCATATACGCTTTTTAGGGTTGATATTGGCAAGCCGAGATTCATCGATAGTTATTGTTTTATGAGTGGCAGTCTAACTGATTTGGCTAAGGTATGCATTCATTCTGGAAATTCTGTCAAATTCACTAAGGAAATACCTGGAGAAGTGGATGAATCATTAATAGAAATGCTAATTTCTGGGAAGCAAGTATTTCCAGATGAAATATCTTTCCGAGACTGATATGCTTGAAGATCACAGCTTACCACCCACTGATGCATTTTACAGTTCATTAAAAGGAAGCTGCATTACAGAGGAAGAGTATGATCATGCATCAGAAGTTTGGTCAATGGCAGGTTGCTCTAGTTTGAGGGACTATCTCATGCTGTACCTTAACCTGAGGAATCCCATCGACGTATGAGTACGTCGCAATGTTTTGTCACAGCTACACCCATCGGCGTACAGGTACGTCGCGCAATTGCAATGGTCATAATTTGCACAATTTTCAAGTTTCATAGGCATATGTGGGAGACCTTTCTCTACCTGCTGTCAACCGGGGATACTGCCTGGCCCTCCCTCCCCCCCACACTGGGCAATTCACCTGTTAGCAGTAAGCTGGCCAGTAAAGGTATGTTGCCCCACAGTCTCCCCAATGACGAAATTTACGGTGAAAGTGATTCCTAAGGTGGAGGACAAAGAAATAAGCTAGAGCAAGAATCAAACAGAAGTGATGAGGTGGTAATGTTATAAAGGAAGGTGCCATATGTGGATGTGTTTAGTGACTGAACAATGCTTCTATTGCCTATATAAATGTGTGAACACCAATATAGTCTGTTACTACACACAAATTCGTACCAAATACATAAATAAATACGTAATTAAAGGTGGCTTGGATTAGTTAACCCTTCAATAGTTAGTTTTCTTTAGCCAGGTTCCCTGAAAAAGAAGGAAACCGTAAGGTAGCATGACACCTGTATCAACATTTTTAAGCACAGGATCGCGATTTCTCTATGGATTCTCGATGTTTCTCACCAAAAGCGAAGGTTTGAGCCAATATTTTTTTTCCCCCCAAAATGCGTGGGATTTTGGGGTATCGTAGGTTGGAAATCGGTCGGGACGTGACGGGTTAAAGTAGATTGTGGTCCACTAGCTGATAAGTTCGCAATCGGGCGTAGAACTTTGCAGCAACAATACCATTTGGATATAGTTAATTATGTTTCCTTCCCTTCATTCACCTTAGACAGCTGGTTGAAATCTTCAAAAATACTCCAACTCATCAGTGACAGGTCTTTGATTCACCTTATTAAAAATAACGTATGAAGTGGTTACTCTATGGTTGTTCGCCGCTTCATGAAAGCTAATAAGAAACTCACCAACCCTAATTTTGATCCTACAATTCACACTTCAAAAATTTTAAGTTATTATGAGTTTAATTCACTCTATGCCTCTGTAAAAACAGAATCATATCCCACTGGTGATATAAAGAAGCTTAGTGACAGTGAGATGAAAACATTTCTTAACATGGGGGCTGAAAGGCAACCTACTGACGGTATATTTGGGTACTGGGTTCTGTCTGACACTGTACCAGTGTCTGCAGAGGTTGCTTAGTTAACAGATGATTTTCCTCTGGGCTTAGACAAAAAAAAAAAAAAAACGTTACTTATGATGGTCTTTCACCCTATTCTAAAAAGCTATTAGAAAAAGAAGGTACATAATATTCTAAATTTGATAAAACACCTGTAGCTTCTCACTCAGCAAAGTACAACTATCTTATATCTCTACCTTTGGTGCAGTTATATATGGGTCATGGCCTGGGATTAGCTAGAGTGATCTCAGTGTTCATTTTTAGACAGGAACTATATTTAAAAGACTACATAGAACTAAACATTCAACTAAGAAATAATGCCTCAATAAAAGACAAATAAAGCTATGTACAAGCTAATGTCAAATTCATTGTTTGGGAAAACTTTATTCAATCCCCTGAGACATGCAACCAAAACTAAAGTTTGCCGAAAGAGAAAAGAATTCCTAGTGTTAGGAATCCTTTCTTCAGAAGGGTGATACCCTTAAAAGAAAATAAAAGAAAATCGATTAATAACAATCTTTCAGTCTTCAAAAATAGAACAGCCTCAAACCCAGTTTGTGGGATTTCAAATTCTTGAGTTGGCCAAGGTGAAGATGTATCATCTCTCAGTCTCTAAAAATAGAACTGTCTCAACCCCAGTTTGTGGGATTTCAAATTCTTGAGATTGGCCAAGGTGATGATGTATCATTTTTGGTATGATGTTCTCAAAAATCGCTATGGGGAAAGAGTAAAAGCAGTGTACTCAGATACAGAGAGGTTTGTATTTTCACTTGAGTATGAATATAATATCAGAGAACTGCAAAAGTATCCTCTTGTGGACTGGATAGATACAAATAATTTCAGTCCCCAGCATCCTTTGTACAGCGATACACATAAAGGACAACTGGGTCTGTTAAAAAGTGAGGTGGGGGAAAAACTGATAGTTGAAGCACGTTGTCTGAAGCCAAAATTATACTCCTTGCTCCTGCACAGAGATGATAACTGGCATGGGTATTCCTAGTTTTGACAGGAAAAAGCTTAAACATCAAGAACACAAAGACATTCTTCTGGGGACCAATAAGATTCAATATGTTAAACCCACCAGTATATCTAACTGCCAGGGAGAGATCACCACGCCATCAGTAAACAAGAGAGGATTGAGTGAATTTGAAGAAAAACGTCATTATTTGTCCCCTACTCAGTCAGTCAGCTATGGTCATCCTTTGGCTAACAATACTCACGTAAATGTAGGGCAAGAAGAAGAAGAAAGGGATGAGAAGGAGCTATGGGGGTCACGACTCATGCCCGTTACCCAACAGTATTTTCCACACAAGCGAAGTCAGGGTCCAGTGTTATATGACAGACATGGGAAAAAAAATGTTTGGGGAAATATTTCCTAGATTGGGAAGCTACATCATCATCTATGTGGGTGTTTATTATCATTCATTTCATAGATAATGTGTATGCAAAGCCTATATACTGTACTGTATATACTGCACTACAAAACCTTTACTGCTGACACTTTATTTATTTGTAAATAAAGTGTCAGTAGTGTTCATGTTGTATTTATTAGGTGAGAACAGTTTAGTTTTGCTTCAATAAGTGTTTAAACACCATGGAGAACGTTTATACATCAGAACATACGGATATATTTCGTGATCCTGTCATAATTATTGTGGCGGGGTTTTCTAGCTCAGGAAAAAACGTACTGATATTTAAACTCATCAAATATTGTGCTGAAAAGTTTGAAAAAAAAAACTGTGGTGTACGCAGTCACTCTCTTCAAAATGAGCCAGTCATTGGTCAAAAAGTTTCTGTGCACAAAGATATAATGGACCCTTCAGTACACTCAAGTCCCCAAGAAAAATCACTACTCATAATAGATGGCCTGTACTTAAAGGCAGTGGTGGGCAGCGCAAACGAAAAAGGACCTAGCGCAAGTGCAATGGCCTATCCACAGTTCACTACCTTGTGCAAGCGCAAAGTGCGCAATCTGACATATTTAGCTTGCGCAATGTCGCAAAGCGCAAGCGCAAGCCATTTGCATTTATTCGTGGGAATTACTGTAAAATATTGAAATATTTACCTAAATTAGCATACTAACTTCCTTTTATTTATTATTACTATTTTCCAATACCTGTAACTTGCGCAAGTGCGCAATCTAATATTTAGCTTGAACAATGTTTCAAAGCGCTGGCGCAAACCATTTGCATATATTTGTGGGAATTACAGTAAAATATGAGATATTTAAATAAATTAGCATACTTATTTTTATTTATTATTATTCTATCAATTGCCAGACGCCTTACTTCCGTAAGGGGTGGCCATTGGCCGCAACAAATTGCCTCTGTCACCCTTCCCCCGCATTTCACTACCCTGCTCCCAACTCATACCTCCCTTTCTCATATACCTCTCCACTCCATCTCATCCTTGCCCTCCCCCCTCCCTCTTACTCACATACACTCTCCTCGTTGCTCTCCATCCTCTCCATATGGCCAAAACACCTTAATGTGTTTCTCCTAACGCTTCCTATCACATCCCCATCCACACCACAACGATCCTTCCCTTCATCTGTCAGTCTGTCTCGACCAGGGTTGCCAGATTCTTGTGACTAAAAGTAGCGGAAACAGGCCTCAAAAGTAGCGAATTTCGGTATAAAGTAGCCTAACATAATTATGCAGTCTATATACATATCTACCTACCTATATCTGCATCTATCTATCCATCCTATCTCTCTATATACGAGCATATACTGTACATCTATTCTATCTATATACCTAGGCTGCTTCCCCCAAGAAAAGGGAGGTAGCCGAGACAGGTCAACACACTACCAATTTACTCATCCACTCATACACATTCATTCGCATCTTAGCCCCAAAGGGGAGAAGGGACAGATCCTCACCGCACCACACCGCACGAGGGTCAACCACGCAGTGCAGTCAGTGACATCCGCAGCAGGGCCCGACAGCAAAGCTGGTTTACCCCTGCCACATCATAATGGACCCAGCCCCTTACCTGCACCTGACCTGATCAGCTGATCAGACAAAATGCAGGGGAATATCCTCTCAGGGCTGCGTCATCATTTATTCATTCACAATTTCTCTCCATTCATTTCTACCACGCACAGCCACTCTTCCTTGCTCAACAGACAACCCTCTCGCATCCAACGCTCTCTTCACACTGTCCATCCATCCTATTCGTGGTCTTCCTCTCAGCCTTACGCCTCTCACATCAGATCTAGTTATCTTTTTCACCAATCGCTCATCATCCATTCTCTCCATATGCCCAAACCATCGCAACACTCTCTGTTCAACTCGATCAGCCATCTCCCGAACAATTCCAGTTCTCCTTCGCACTTCATCATTTCTCACTCGATCCATACGCGTCACTCCACACATACTCCTCAGACACCTCATCTCCATTACATTCAAACTTTTCCTCTCTGCTACACCCATATTCCATGTTTCAGCCCCATATAATGCAGTCGGTACCACAACACCCTCATACAGCCTTCTCTTTACATCCATTCTGAGTGAACGGCATCCAAACACTTTTTTCATTCCTCCTAGCACCTTTCCAACTTCATTCATTCTAAACTTCACTTCTGCATCTATTCTTCCATCCGCAGCAACATGTGACCCTAAGTACTTAAAACACTCAACTTCCTCAAGCAACTCACCATTCAAAACTATAATCATCCTCCTACCATCTATCAACCTCGTACACTTCATCACTTTACTCTTATTCTCATTTATTTTCAGTTTCCTCCTTTCACACGCCCTTCCAAACTCCTCTACCAACTGTCTCAATCTCTCCTCTGTACATACAGACGCAAATACTTATAATTTTGCACAACTTACCAGTTGAGTGCTCCTTCAGTGCTCCTGTAGGGTTGTTCGAAGTGATGTAAGCCTAAAGTTAACACAGAACTCCTTAATTGCTGCATTAACTGTATTTACTTCTCCATCCCTTAACTTATTTCATTTCCTTTTCCTCTTAAGAACTCTTTCTTACTGTCTGAACTTAGTCATTTTTTTCAACTTAACAAAACTATTTTTGGAACTATAGGAATGTATTTTCTTACATATCTCATTATAATTACATATTTAAATCATTCAGTAAGTCTCCACGACCCCGTCTTCACAGCTGAAGACTATCATCATCTTCCTTTGCATCTACGAGTACATGACTGACGGGTGGTAATCTCACACGGTCAGCTTGAGTTAAACAACCAATCAGGGATTAATACGAGAGTGCGGACAATTTAAAGCAGGAGGATATGATAAATTATAAATTATCTTTATGCGCTTCAAAAGGTAATTATATTTTAAATGATACATAAACACTAATCAACCTTTGACTTTCGTCTCATTAGTAGCCCAAGTTAGCCCAGTGTATTTTTAAAGTAGCTGAAATACAGGAGTTAGGGGTTGAAGCCGCAGACGGCGCAACGGCCAGTGCAGACGACACAAACCCCCCCAGTACCAAAGGGGGGGCGCCGTTGACATTGAGTGGTTAGGAACAGGAACGGCGCACCCGTATCTCTTCCCGGCGCCCCTCTTGCTCCAAGGTGGTGACCTGGAAAGGCAGCAGTCGCCGGCGCCTAGTCTCCGGCCGAAATTCCACTCGCCAGGTAAGGGAAATTCCACTCGCCAGGTAAGGGATGGAGTTTACAACTCCACACAAAGCCGCGGTATTGGCCACAGTCATACCGAGTACGGGGCAGAGCCGGCCACAGTCCGTTCCCCAGTTGCACCCCCGCTACAGGGCCGCGACACGGACGCGTGTCGGGCGGGTAGGACAGGCCATAAGTCGTCCGACTCCTGTAGTCGTTCCCCCCAGAGTAGCGCCGCATGACTGGCCACAAGCCGTGCTGGGTACGAGGCAGGATCGGCCACAGTCCATCCCTCTGTTACTAGTCCTCTCAGCTCCCCGGTACGGGCCATTAGCCGCACTAGAGCTACAGCCTCCTGTGCCACTACGACGTCGGCCATTAGTCACGTCAGGCCAGAGGTAAAGCAGGCCACTAGCCGCACTGAAGCTGTTATTCCCTGTGCCACCACAACGTCGGGCATTAATCATGTCAGGCCAGAGGTAGAGCAGGCCACTAGCCGCACTGAAGCTGATGTCCGCTGTGCCACCCCAACGTCGGCTATTAGTCATGTCAGGCCAGAGGCAGAGCAGGCCACTAGCCGCACTGAAGCTAATGTCCCCTGTGCTACCACGACGTTGACCATTAGTCACGTCAGGCCGGATGTAAAGCAGGCCACAGTCCGCTTCTCTCCCACAGGAGGACCTGAAGCCAGAGAGGACCCCTCCTCCGAGCTGTGGCAAGGCCTCGCCAGAGGCCTTGGTTCCCTGCAACTCTACCAGGGTGAACAGCGGCTGAAGCGGAGCCCCAGCAGACCCTGCAGCCAATGTTGGGCCCTGTCTACTACTCCCCCGGCCCGAGGTCCCCGTGTGACGACCCTGTCAGCGATAATGCCCTCCAGCCGTTGCCGCAGTCCAGCCACCCTGGGCTCCAGTACCCTGGGTCCTCAGTTGTCCCGGGAGTTGCCCCGAACACCGGGGTGCGACTTACCTGTGGGCGAGGCCTCCCTGAGTCTCCCTCAGACTCGACATCAGGCCCGTCTCCTGGCTCTCTTCGGGC
>JAGKTI010006456.1:27386-40654 GCA_018397915.1 Birgus latro
AGTCACTGCCTTGTTTTTGTGTCCAGTCCTATTCCTTAGAGTTACCGACCCGGTCTAGAATAGGGACCCGCTGTAGCCTGTGTATTTGAGGGTGAGAAACCGACCCGCAAATACGTAGCATAACAAATACCTTACTTAGAAACATATATTATGATCCTACATCTCCTGCATCCTTGGGTAATATTAAAAAGTTATATCAGGGTGCCCAAAAAAATAAACACTCTAGTGACTGAAACAGATGTGAAGAGATTTTTAAAAGGTTCTAGAGTTTATACTCTGCATAAGTTACAAAGAAAAAGATCCCCCCGAAGATACATTGTAGCAGCAGGACCCCGCATTATTCTGACATGTGACCTGGCTGATTTGAGGGAAAATTAATGGTGTACAATATTTACTGGTATGTGCAGATGTCTTCAACGAAAAACTGGAGGTACTGTAACGAACGCTCTTTCAATTATATAAGTATACCAGAATCACAGCGTTTCTCAAGACTATTCACAAACAGGGGGACAACATTTTATAACAAAACGTTTTAATATTACTTGAAGATGAAAAATATTAATCTGTATAGTGTTTACGCACAAGAGACAAAGACTAGCCTCTGTGAGCGTGCCATAAGAACTCTGAAGCACAAAATTTATCGGAATTTAACTGCATACAACACTTCAAACTACATACCCATACTAAGTACGTGGGTAAGCATTTACAATCTCACCCTTCATCGAGGCTTGAAAGGCAAGACACCTAGTGAAATTCACAAGCTAACAGAGCCCGGAGATTGGCGAAAGCAGTTTACATTATGTATAAAAAGACTATCAAACGTAAAAAACCAGTTAGTTCAGACCTGACTGTGGGGGACTTAGTACGAATAGTGACTTCGTCCAGGAGTAAGAGCTTTGCAAAAAGATTCAGCATACAGAATACAGATGAGATATTTCGCATTATTAAAATATACAGAAGTCAGGAATTTATACCTATGAGCTGGAAGACTGGGATGGAAAAGCAAGCAAGGGAATATTTTAAAGAGGAGAAATAATTCCTAATTTAGACCCCGAAAATCTACCCCATTCAAATATTAAAGGAATGGGAAAAGAAAGACGATCATTTGCAGTATTATATTCACTGGAAATCATATCCAGATCGCTTTAACGAGTGGACAGATGCCACAGAGATCCAGAAAACCACTGATCTCCCACCATCGTGAATTCATTCAGTTACTGAAAGAAACCAAACCAAAGCTGAGGAGGAAGTTAATTTCCAGGTGTTGTAAACCAGAGTTAGACTACTTATCAGAGATATTTGCAAATTTCCTGAAGAAATACCTAACAAGAGATAGGAAGGTAAAAAGGAAGTTTCGTCAACACCAGTCTGCAATTCGAGAGAATGCTTTGAAGCAAACACCTTTGAAAAGAAAAAGGCAGATCCTTACCTCCAATAGTGGATGGTTTGTTCTAAGCCTTTGGTTCCTTCTTCCTTGCATTAAAAGAAAAAAAAAGCATCTTGCCACCAATAACCACTGCTATATTAGGGAGTCTTCTTAAATAATGATAGTCAAAGAATTCTGCCTAGTACCAAGGTCTCAAGCGGAAACCATTCTTTATACATCTGCCATTCAAAGACCCCAGGAAACTGTTGATCCTAAATCTTCCCATGTAATTGCCCCCAGTCAGCCTTCAATACAGAACCTCGTCACTCGCTCGAGGACACAGTCAAAATACTACCCAAACCAGAAGTCCATCAGTAATCTTTTGGTATCTTATCATATTTACGACAACACCCATTAGTACACTGGGATGATATGGGTAATTTGATGTCTCTAATTCGCAGCATTAATATTATAGATGTAATTCAGTATTGGGTAACCCAAAACAACACGTTTGATTCAGGTAAAATAACTGACTTACGAACTTTGATGAAACTTGTAGATTTACCCGAGGCTTATATCAAGAATCCAGAGGCAAAGAAAAAACTATTTGGCGTGGGGCCACATCTCATCATAAAAAAATAAAGCAAAGCTTTATGAGGTGGGACCCATATTAAGTTTTTCATTACAGCCTGCAGGAACAGTCTGCCTTGAGATCTCGAGCAGTATGGATGTCTGTGGGAGAGGCTTGCAAGTCCATGTGATCGATTAAGGGAAATCCGTTTGGCTCATGCTCTTACTAGACATAGGGCCACGGTTATCAACTCCCTTTTTGAGATTCATAACAGACTAGTTGGAAATCTAACAGAGGATTACTATAAGCATGATACAGATTACGATGTTTCCAGTCTAAGTCTAAATGATAAAGATATAGACACTCAACTTCAGTATTATCAACAACAATACCATCGCTATAGAGAGATGATTCTCGAATTTTTGTCTGTCAAGTCTTTACTGGATGATCTTCGAGCCACACGGCCAGATTTGTAATTTAGCCACTTAGGAAAAAAATAGAAGGGGGGAATTCCCCTCCCGGTTACAGCCCTGAAAGAGGTGAGTGAGTTTGTTAGTTACCATTCCCCATAAAAGGAGGCCCCCCAGGAGTTCAGCACCATTCTTCACTCCTTACACTCACTCACACTTAAAGGGTTGGGATGGAGGCTGAGGGTACTTTCATAAACAAAGTACATGGAGAAATAGCTATCAGTTTGATGTCAGAGATAATGCCATTTGTTATATTGTTAATGCAGTGGGAGTACGAAATTACGGCCCTTTTGCTGTAGTTTCTGAAAAGCATCCTCATGCTAATCCATACTCCACTCGAAACCACCTTTATAATCTAAATAGAGCTCGGGTCAAATCACGGGATAAAGTTGGGTCTGTCAGAATTTCCAGAGAAGCTAGTAGACCCTTTATAATTGCTTTAGTAGTCCACTGGGGACCTGGCTCAGAACTAGAGACCGACCAGTCTGCCCAAGAGTTAATTAAAAAATCTTCTATCACTGCATTCAGGGTCTCCAATTGGACACTCTAAGTGGACGTGTGGGCAACTTAGCTCTATGTATTGAAGAGCTAACACGTATCCTACCCAGTTTAGGTACTAAATGTTATATTTTTGTGCAGGAACTGGAAGTGGTCTGGGTGGAGATAGGTGGAATTCACAACAACAGCCACTACCACGGCGTCCACCACAACCATAACCTCTACCACAGCTTCCATCACAACAACTGCAACCACAGCCTCCTCCCTACGAGGAGGTGTGGCTGGAGGATTCAATGTTATTGCCCCTCCTGCAGCACTAACCCCTGCAGCCCCAGCAGCAGCACCAGCACCAGCAGCACCATGGGCAACGTCAAGACCAGCGAAAAAGACCAGCAGCAGCCTCAGATGAAGAGGAACAACTCAGTATCATTTTTAAAAAATGAGTATAAGTGAAAATTTTGCCATATTAAATATATATGAAGATTCCCCTGCCTGGCAAGAAGCCAGAAATGGAAGCTGTTATATAAAAGAAGCCACTGATCGATGCAGATTTAAAAGGAAAATTGACACTATTGGAATATTACTAACCCCAATTTTACTTCAAAAATTATCATCAAAACTAAGCATACCCAAATTTGATTACTAATAACAGTTTGTAAGTGTTTTTGGAAGATGGTATATAAATCTAAGTACTGAAACACAGATTTATTTAAGAAATTAAGATTTGTCAAAACTATTGCGTATCCACACTTGATTACTAATAGCATTTAGTCATAGTAGCCTGTAAGATGTTCCTGGGTGATAGTATGTAATTCTAAGCACTGTTATTTATTTATTTTCTTAGGGGTGGGGGGTTGATAGAAATTCGTATGTAGGTTGTTAATAAAGTAAAAAAAAAAAAAAAGCAAGATTACAAATCACTAGTTTTTCTTAACTTATAAAACATTGGTATATAGTGTTTTTTTTTTTTTTTTGCTAGTATACAGTATATCAGTATATTCTACAAGGGAACAGACTTGTCACTGAAAAGCACTGACGACATGTACTGCTCCTCAATGTCTCTTCCATTGCAAATGGAAATGTTTACCCAGATAATGCAACAATAAACTTTCAGAATCACATTATCCCACTGCAGCTAGATCCAAGTCATGAATATGAAGTTGGATTAAGTGATATTTTATTCCCAAAATATTTTTACTGTCTCAGAAATTGTGATCCGGAGTGTAAAACTGGTTTTCATACACGAATAAAAAGATCTGAAAACGAAGACTGAGTACAATTATTATAATTATATACCTGAAACAAATACTCTTTCCAACTTAAGCTCTCGCAATGTTGTATCTATAATCGAATCCATTAACTATCGAGTGATGAATGAACTTCAGGATATTGTTCAAGAAACGTATGCTGACTATTTCCCTTACCAGCAGATATTACACTATGATTACAACATAGATAGGATTGTCATCCCCCCAAAAAAATGGTAGTTGGGGCTGATCGTATATACATCGAGTTATCAAGTTTGCTCCTCAAATTGCCACAGTGTTGGGGTTTGACCCAGAGTTCGTTATTCGGTATTAAAAAAAAAACTGAAATGGAAAATCCTTCATCCTCGAATCCCAGTCATGTTAAAGTTATAGGGCCATATCCACCTTGATTTGATTGTTGCAATGATTATTTATATGTGTGCTCTGACCTGGTTAACCCTTCGCGATTCGGGGGGCAAATTGTGAATATCCTTGATGCTATACCCCTACCGAATGATGTGACAAATAAGGGTATTAATCCTATAATGTACAAAACAATTAGTAGTTCAACCATAGAAAGTGTTGGCATAAAAGTTACTACTAATCAGAATGGTGGACAATCACAGTGTTACCTGTGCTTTACATATAAGACGTAGGTAAGGATGTTCACAGACTCCTCACTGTTTTTGACACCATGATGCGTACTACCCTGATTCCTTCTTCCAAAGACGAATTCTTGTTACTATTCAAAGACCCATTCCTACTCAAACGAGGAGGAGCTCTAAGTGATATAACTACATTTAGGAGTCCCATATACTAGCAACGGGGGGCTGGTATTTTTGACTTTCTAATGGACATAGGAAATGGGTATTTTTTATTTATTTATTTTTTTTTATGGAAAATGTAGTTCCTGGAGCTCTGGGTATGGGACGAGGTGTACTCGAGCATGTATACAGTATAGTGGCAAGGGAAATCTGAAGGACTCTCTGAAGCAGAGAGGTATTACACCCCTGAAAAGTGTCGCTGAAAGAGTTGGCATGAAAGGACGTAAACGAAAGTCAAAACGAAGTCAGAAATTGCGGAAATGTTATAAAAAGGATGTATTTGACTTAGTATAGCCTAGTTAGAAAAGTGATTTGATTCTGGTAAAATGTCTCTCGATGTTGCTTCGGGAATAGCGGTAAAATCTTCTCTCAGCAATTATCCGGCTGCCATATCAGAAATGTTTCCTCGTACTCACAAAGTCCGGATGGTAGAGTCATCTATCTATCTATCTATTGCCAGACGCCTCAATCCCGAACGGGGTGGCCACAAACAAATCGCCTCCATGTCACTCTGTCCCCACCATTTCACTACCACGCTCCCAACTCACACCCCCCTCTCTCATATACCTCTCCACTCCATCCCTCCATCTCATCCTCGGCCTCCCCCTCCCTCTCGCCCCCTCCACCTCACTCACATACACTCTCCTCGTCAATCTTTCACTCTCCATCCTCTCCACATGCCCAAACCACCTTAACGTGTTTCTCCTAACGCTTCCCATCACGTCCTCAACCACACCACAACGCTCCTTCACTTCCTCATTTGTTAGTCTGTCTCTCCATGTGACTCCACATGCTCCTCTCAAATAACTCATTTCCACTGCTCTCACTCTTGACTTCTGTCCTTCCAACAGGACATCAATTTCTTCAAAGAAGGATATGGATATTCTACTCATAAATGCAGGCTTTGATTAAAAAGAAAAAAAAAGCTGATAAATATGTAGAATTTCGCATACTTAGAGCTGATGGGTCATTCACTGATATGAAGACTCTAGGGCTCGAGTTGAAATTGCAAGTTACAAAGGGAAACGGGACTTCCATACTCGTAGAAAGTGATAAGATGATGTTTGTGAATGCAGTATTACAAAAAATATTTAAATCTGCATCTGTGTTTTTAAATGGGATTCAGGTTGAAAATAACTATATGTATTATTATGCGGCCTTTATAAAATTACTCACAACACTTAGTTCCCCCAAAGTAGGGACTACTGGTAAAAACTGTTATTTACTTCATGATGAAAATGGTAGTGGGATAGGAGATACTTATACTGAAGACCATTTTGTTGGTTTCAGTGATCAGGGAAAAAGGTTTCTTACTCTAACTAAGGAACATGGACTGCATCTATGTAGTCCACTACTGATGGACTTAAATGAGTTGGATGGATGTTTACTTGATAACGTTGACGTCAGTATTCGACTTGAATTTGCTAATCCGAGTTTTATTATCAACACTCATCAAGATGGGGGCAATATAAAGCTCCACATAGATTTGTGTAAACTATTGGTTACTCGTGTCTTTCCTCAGCCAGCGGCCATGGCTGCACTTAATGCTTCGTTATCCGATCCAGGCTCGTTTGTGGGGTTTATGTAAAATAATCAAGTGGTAAAATCATACGTCATTGCTCAAAATCGATGTTCAATGACTGCTGAGAACCCTTGGGGGAACTGTATTCCAAGCAAGTGGTATTTGTGCATAGTTGATATGGGGGCTTTTCTGGATCGTATAATAAGAATCCTCTGTATACGAGTCATGCTGACTTGTCAGGGCTGGCTGTAAGTGTCAATGGGAGAAATCTGTATAACTTCACAGTCTCTTTTCCTTATCGGTTCGCATCATTGTACCATTACACCTTAAAGACCCTAGGTCTCAATCGAGATCACTTACATAACTACGAGGTCTATACCAAGGAAAGAATGATTTTAGTTTTAGACCTATTACAAGATGCAATTGATCCTGAATACACAGGAAATCTGAGAATAGCTATAACATTCAAGAAAGCCAGTGGGTCTAATCGTGTCCTGCTGATGTTTGGAGAGACTCAAGGAATTCTAAGGATAAATAATGATCGGCTGATATATTCTGATGAGAGAGCTTAAAGGAAAATGAATGAACAAGAACTCGAAACTGTGATTCATAAAAATTTACCCTCACACTGTATTAACCCATCACGTCCCGACCGATTTCCCACCTCCGATAACCCCAGTCCCGAGCAATTTCGTTTTTTTTTTTTTTTGCACAAACCTTCGCTTTTGGTGAGAAACATCGAGAATTCATAGAGAAATCGCCTTCCTGAGGCTATAAATGGTGCTACAGGTGATGAGTCAGCCTTATGCTTTTCCTCTTTCTCACCTGGCTAAAGAAAACGAACTATGGAAGGGTTAACTAATTCAAACCACTTTCAATTACGTATTTTTTTTTATGTATTTGGTACGAATTTATGTGTAGTACAAGACTATATTGGTTCTCACACATTTATATAGGCAATATACGCATTGTTCAGTCACCAAACACATCCACATTGGCACCTTCCTTTATGACATTACCATCTCATCACTTCTGTTTGTTTCTTGCTCTAACTTCTTTATTTCTTTGTCCTCCACCTCAGGAATCACTTTCATCGTGAATTTTATCACTGGAGAGACCGTGGGGCAACATACCTTTACTGGCCAGGTTACTGCTAACAGGTGAATTGCCCAGTGTGGGGGGGAGGGGGGTTAGGTGGGCCCAGGCAGTATCCCCGGTTGACAGCAGATAGAGGAAGGTCTCCCACATATGCCTACCAAAAATCACCCATGAAACTTGAAAATTGTGCAAATTATGACCCTTGCAGTTGCGCGACGTACCCATACGTCAATGGGTCTAGCTGTGACAAAACGTTTCGACGTACCCTTACGTCGATGGGATGACTCGGGTTAAGCAGTTCTGGGGGGGTGTCGCAGCTGATGAAATGATACATATGAAAATATGTGACAAACTTGAGCCTGTGTATGTCATCGCTAACATGTTACCCTGTTCAAAATCTGGAGAAATGGTTCACTGGATTTGTTTTTTCATAAAGGATCACATTATATATTTCCATGATTCATATGGTCTTTTACCTAACAGTACTCTGATCAATTTGTAACTTTTTAAAGAAATCATGAAACATTTAAATTGTGCACACAACCCTACCGCCTGCAAAGTGTATCGTCTTATGTTTATGGGGGCCTATGTATTATTTTTCATACATGTCATATGTACAGAGGGTGTAGATAGATGATGATAATCAAAAAACAGTTCCACAAACATAATTATGTCGAGAATGATAAACGGGTACTAAACTATGTGTATAAACACTTTCCTGTGCCTTTCTCCGACTGCCGACGCACTTTCTGTCTGAATAACTCTTCAGACAGAAAGTGTGTTTTTCAGACAGAAAGTGTGTTTTACAGACAGAAAGTGTGTTTACAAAGAATGTGTGTTTTACATTTGCAAGAATCTCCACTGAGGAGTGCAGTCACTACATACTGGTAAGCATCAGTCCTTGCAGTTCCATAATAGGTGATGAGTGAATGACAGTATTTGGTAATAATCTAGAGATGGATATATAAACCCCCGGAGGTGAGACTCCAACAGACATCTATGGAAAATGGGAGACCAGGGTGGGTAAGGTATCTGTGAGGGAGGCTCATTTAGTGTTTGTTTTGGTGTATCTATAAGTGATTTATCGATTTTTTTTCCCTTAGGAACAAGCCCGGGATCTGACCTATGGACGGCTATGAAAGTCAAGCATAGCTATGCGAAATCCGCTATAGCTGAACTGTGGTGTGATGAACATTTGGAAACACTGCGACCCACACAAGATACCCATGATATTTTGCTTTAAATATGCAGACCCACTGTACCTGAATGATGCGCAGTACCTGATATGTCCAGGATTAGGATGTATGCAATAGGAAAACATTATTGTCTTCAAATGTTTCACTTTTTGTTCTTTATATGAAAAGACGTCTCCTAAAACAGGTAATAGTGGTGGTGTTAATTCTAGCTGTACAGTGATTTTGACTGTGGTAACAGAGAAGACAAGAAGAAATTTGGGAGAAAACAAAATGGAGAGAGAGAGAGAGAGAGAGAGAGAGAGAGAGAGAGAGAGAGAGAGAGAGAGAGAGAGAGAGAGAGAGAGAGAGAGAGAGAGAGAGAGAGAGAGAGTAATAATTTTTCCAATCGTGGTAATAATAGTGGTGTTAATTCTACGTGTATAGTGATTTTGACTGTGGTAACAGAGAGGCTAAGAAAAAATTAGGGAGAAAACAAAATGAAGTGAGAGAGAGAGAGAGAGAGAGATTGTTAGGTGAAAGTTACTCGGGTATTAAAGTTGGTCAAGGCCACTCACTTTTTTTCTTTTTTTTTGTATGTGACCAACTCTGGGCATAGGCTTTACAGCCCGTTATCAAGGCCCAGTAGTCCTCCTACATCCATACACCTCCACATCACCACTACGGCGCTAACACCCACCGTCCATATTGAATACATGCTAGGGCTGTCTCATACAGGACTGGTGTATTGGTATTAGCGGGGGTATTTTTACGACATGTCGGCGGGTCGTCTGGTAGATCAGTAAAGTCTGCTTTTCAAGAATTCAAATCCTTAAACTGCTCCCTGCCTCAGTGGGGATTCGAACCTGGGTCCATTAGGACTGCAGGCCAACTCTCTACCGATCCGGCCACCGCCTCCCCACTTACCTTTGTCTCGCCGTCCCTTGGCCATTTTCCAAGTAGCTACAGAACGAGGTGGATGTGTGTGCTCTCGTGATTAAAACATCTTCAGCCTGCGTAGATTTGGACAGGAGATATGTGACCTAATAATCGGGGGGGTGGTATTGCTTGCGGGCATGCCCAGTATTATACACACGTAGTATTTGGTATGCCCATTACTACACATGGGGGGAATACTTGAGGGCATGCCCATCACTACGCGAGCATAGCAATGGGCATGCCCGGTACTATGCATGGGTGGGAGGAGGAAAACTGGGAAGGGGAGGATTGCTTGAGGGCTGCATGCGTGGTAATGGGGAGAGTTATACTACTACTGCAGATAAAGATAATTGCTGTGGAAGCTGATAGCACAGCCACATACACAGTACAGAAAAATGGACCCATTATAGCTAGAGTGCCGGCTGGGTCGTCCTTTGCAGTGGTTCATCTGCAGTCTGCATTTAAATGAACTTCCACGTTATCACTTGTGCAAGAAACCCATTGGTCCAACCGAAAGAGCAACACAATGGCAAAGTCTAATTGGCAAAACATTGGCTAAGTGTGAAAGTTTGCCACTTTCCTTTACAGGTATTCAGTGTATTGCTAAAGGCCCCCTTCTTGCAGATGATGATCCTAATGAAATGGGTCGTGATCAAGCCTACCTCTATAAAATTATCAAAGCTTGAAGGACTGATGTCATGGATGAAGATCTATGGGGGATGCCTTGGCCAGTGTCACATGCAAGATGGCTTACGACTGTCAGCAGAATTTGTCTGCTATATATAGCAACAGAACAGAGTAGTGATGAACTGTACTCACAGAGTTTGTCGTGTGCCACTATGGGCCCATGTGGTTCAGCATCAAGTGTCATCCAAAGTGCACATATAGCCCAATGCATCTACTGGAGCAAATCATGCTACTGTAATCACTGCCACCTGCCAGTGAGACTGTTGCTTGTCAGGTAATCCAGGGAAATGCCTTTTGGGCTCTCCCTGAAAAAGTTTTATTGGCAATGTCATCAGATATAGACCAGGCAAATCGGTAATCGGCCATAAACAAAATGAAATCCATTTGACAGTGACCATAACCATACACAACAACGCATCAGAGAATTTAGGCCATCAAAGATCAATGGAAGTTCAAGCGATTTGATGGATTTACTTCCACCAGTCGAGGAGTGCATAATGGAACCACCAATAGCGATGCACTTGTGTGATGAAGAGCTCAGGAAGATCAGTGAAGAGTCCTTTATTATCCAGATACCATCACTCACAAGGTGTGGAACACTGTGTCAGGATGATAAGGGAAGCATTTGGAGCAGTTATGGAAAGGCTGCAAGAGATGGCTACCCTAGAGTGATACTCAGGTCCTGTGATTTTACACTGTCCTTCAAAACTAAAGAAGACTTTAATGCAACATTCACTTAATAGAAGTCATCACCTACACCATTTTTTTTTATAAAGAAGAAATGTCTCAGGACCTTGGGAAATTGGTTTTCAAAAGTTATGGCTGAATATCAAAGTTCACAATTTTCATGTGCAAAACATGAGGTATTGTACTTGTTACAGTGAATTTTTGTTTTCATTTTTTTTTTTTAAATTTACAGAGGTCCATTGTACAGAACTTGAAATGTGCCTGTTGATCCGTTACACTTCGCCCAGTGACACTGCGCCATACTGAACACCCAACGAGAAAATCCGCCAAACATGCCGCCATCGGTGCGATTCCTCTCTCAGCCTCTTACTCCCCAAAGCCACTCTTGGTCACTTAAGGACAGACTGCTTCCCTCACCCTTGGGCCCATATAAGGAACACAGCTACTGATGTTCTACTGACCAAATTCTACATTGGACTTATACCTTTACCTTCTCCATTATATCACTACTCTCCCCTGACCTCTACTGCCTTTGCCAGACTACTGAGGAGACTATTTCTCACTTCCTAATCCTCTTTTCCACTTGTACAGAATGACACACACCTGATGTGGGAATCACCTCTTTTACTCTCCCGATTTTACTGTCTTCGAAAACGACTTGATCCCCTCCCCCCGTCCCCCCCAGATGATTGACTACCTCATGAATATTAGATCACTTCCTAAGGAGCTGTGGACTCCTTCAGTCCATTGGCAGGCCAGGTGACGATGGCTGCATCGTTGTCCTCATCCTTAATCACCGTAAGAACAAGAAACTTAAGAGAGGTTTTTAAACAGAAAAGGTTAAATACAGTCTGAATTAATCCATTAATTACTAGGGGGTACTCCCAAGTTGAATGTAGTCATTTAGATATAGAAAGAATATCGTAAACAGTATGTCATGGAATGGAAGGGATAGTCACCTCAAAGGCAGTAGCCGTAAGACAGTAGGCAATCATGGTCAACGTCCATCGCAGCCACCCGGAGTCTGTAGGGGCAAATAAGTTGAAGATAAGAAAGTATTCTTACATATGCACTGTAAGGTATATTATGAAATAAATTATATAAGAAGACAATAGACTGTAGTAATATGTGGTTCAAGAATGCTGTTTTCACTTATAGGATGCAGACGATGGAACAGATAAAAATCGCTTTTTCGTGTGGCTTCCAGGTCGGTCTCGACAGGTCTTGACTATCCCATGGCTGTTCTGGCAAGACAGTTTCAGAAACGTTAGACTGGTCGGGAGTGATCTAAAGCGATCCTGTACATTTATTTCACTGCATGGCATAATAAGAACCTATTATCATGATTATGACTGAGACACTCTGGCAAGCTGTCAAGCATTATCTTTTGTATGATGTAGGAACAGCTACAATGTTCAATAATACTGAATATATTTATAACTAAAGTGAATTATTATAATCCTATATTCTCTGTTGACATAACTCAGCTGATTCCTTCATGGCTCCGATCATTCGATTCTTCCAGCCAACAGGAGCAGTATTAAGTGCTGTGCAGGTCTAAAATCCATTCTTGCAAGCATCCGGTAGGTCCAGAAAGCTTTGACCGATCTTCATTGGTATTAAAAAAGATAAATCCTCAAATATACGCAGTTATAACATAATGTATTTACCGAAGGAAGAATTTGTTGACTCGATCACTGTCACACTTTCTTAACTCTCAGTGGGTAGCTAGTTAGTCGATTTGTGAAATTAGGTGTTCCAATATGTAACACGAAAGAAACAGGTCCTTGTGGCTGGATCTGAACATAATTTTGTCGTGCTGTCTAGTACACATTATCACTTATATGATCCATTCTTTGATTTTCTAATCCCTTCATCACTGAAAATATCTATATCTATATACATCTATATCTGTCTATCTATCTATATGTATGTATGTATGTACGTATGCATTCTTTGTACATGCCTGTGGGAAAAAAAAGTGCGGCACGAGAACCTTCTTAGGTTTTTAAAATCAACATGTAATAGGCGTGTAGAATGAAAGTATAGAACGTGTTCGAGAGAGTGAGCGAACAAGTCAGGCAGTGCTGAATATTGTCTCATGTGGCTCATCATCTTCCTCTGATTTCCTGACCTGATAATTCTAAAAAAGAACTTATTGTAATCGCTCTTTGCTGGTATTACGAC